>CAUYON010085791.1:0-33597 GCA_963573935.1 Arctocebus calabarensis | reverse complement strand
GAAATTTCCAAGTTCCAGGAAGTTAAGTTTACAAATTCCTAAGGGCTGAGTCACCATGGAGAGGACCCTGCAAGTGTATCCTTGTGCTCTCCTTGACAAGACCTGTTCTCCCAGACCTCATCCTTCTCGGGTATCCTCTCTCAGTAGGACATCAATATAGACACAGAATACCACTGAACTGTATGCTCTAAAAGTATTCAGATGGTAGGCTTTATATGATGTGATTTTCATCATAATTTTAAAAAATAATTAAAAAGATAAAATTATGAAAAGGTGGATGAAATAATTTTTGTGTCCTCCTAAATATAATTTTCCACATAGCCTTTGACGAATGTAGTCCTAGTGAGAACACCTGTACACAGGTTTGGGAGAGACTCCTAACACAAACAAAATTACAGATTTACCCTGGAGACCCCTTCAGTTGCTGCATCTCCTTGAAGTCTGGGAATTCTGTTTTGTGTGTGTTTGATTTTTTTTCTGTGAACATGACTATAGGCTGTCTACTCTACCTCCCCCCGAGCATTTTCTAGTGACATATAATCTGGACAACCTTCAGCTGTACTCATGCTAAAGAGTCCATATTTCTAACAGGCAACCTTGTACATATGTTCAGTGCCCTTAGATTCTCTACAGTCCCAATCTCTTGCTTTTCATCAGGTGGCAAAAATATTTTCTGTGGCCCTGTGGAGTGAATTTTATCCCTCTAAACTTTGTATTTTAAAGTCATAGCCCCACATGTGCCTATATTTGAAAATAGAGCCTTTAAGTAGCTGATAAAGGTTCAAGAAAATGAAAAAGGTGGGGCCCTAATCCAATAGGATTAGTGATCTTGCAAAAAAAGCACTCTTTCCCAGCACACAGAAAAGGAGGTCGTGTAAGCAGGGAGCAAAGCATTAGCCACCTGCAAGCCAGGATAACAACATCCCTCACCAGAAACCAAACCCTGCTGAAAGGATCTGGGAGAAAATACACTTTTGTTCAAACCATCCAGTCTATTGTATGTTATGGCAGCCTGAGTAAACTACATAGGGTCCCCTGTCCTAACATTCCTCTTTTTCTCATATATGCCACAAATGAAAATCCAGCTCAAAACATTTTTAAATTGAAACCATCTTTCATGGTACTGCCTAAGTCCTCATGCATGCACAGGTATCTAGGAAGAAACTGAGGTATTCTATCATGTATTTCTGGCTAAAATTTGTACACTAATCTCCGCATTTTCCCAGAGTCTGTCCTGATGAAGTATGAAAGCCTCTTTTAAAACTGATTAGATGCATCTCTAAGGCTGTGCTATTTGCCTCAGTAATGGTTTTTGATCATTCACCATATCCTATAATAATTGCTTTCCTTGATCTACTCACAAAGGTTCTTACAACTGTGGCAGGAGGATCTAATTTCTAGACACACAAGACATTTCAAGTGCAGGCTTGACTGTGCACACACTCATACACGCACACCCCTATGAGCTTGAGTTGATTTTGTTAAATTTTTATTTCTTCACATTAGTTTAGGAGCTCCTATTTTCTTTGTAGTTAGTTCATGACACACCATCTATTTATTGATAAATTATATCACTCCTCCCCTGTAATGGAATCTAAGTTTCTAAAGTCATCATTGATGTAGTTTTGCTAGGGGGCTGTTTAGTCAAGACACATGGTGGCAAATCAGCCTGTGGATATGTGGCAGTCCATTAATCACCAGGGGGTGGACTTCTGTATTAGGTTGTTTTATTTTGCTTTTTACATTTACTGTAAGAAAAGAAAACTATAGAGAGCATTTGAGAGCATGTGGTTGAAATGGTATGGCTGTGGCTTTTCAGAATATTTTAAAACAAAAAACAGTCATCTCCAAGTTAGTTATTAGACAAATCACTCCCCTAAGTATGTCAAATAAGGTGGTCACTTGCCCTTCAAAGGCAAGTGAGATACTAACACAGCCTACCAAAGAATCCCAAGACTACACTAGAAAGCCATGCTTTCCCTATTTGGAAGGGAAATCCTAGCCTACTGATTCCTATCCAGAAGCCATTTATGATCTATGCAAAGACAGTACAACTCAAGGTGGAATCCTTACTCAATTTAATTTCTCTTTTCTGTGTGAGTCTGTATGTTGAATCCAAATTCCCTGAGCATATGGTCACCTTTGGGCTTTGCAGGTAGGACTGATGTTAGAGGTGAAAGGGGCCATAATTCTTCCTATCTCAGTACCCACTTCTGCCATGCTTAGTTCCCAGGGAATTTTTGGAAAAGGGACACTCACAGCAAATGTGTACTCTTTATTCTTGTAAGACAGAGATCCTTCCAAAAATCCTTAAGTGATATACAAGGTCTTGTGAAGGGGACTGGACAATGTTATAAACTCAATAACACCTGGCCTCCCATGGCCTAGACGTTAGACTGCCTTAAGCAGGTGGCCTCCTATGCAGTATTCTTTTACCAGTTTTCATACTTACCTGCAAAAGGCTTTAGTAGCCAATTCTAATTTATACTTATTACTCCAATTCTGTAAAGATAAAAATAATTATCTATAATAAAAGGATTTAGGTCACTTGCATTCAGCATTCTTACGTTCCATCCTGTGATATGATTACCCAGAGAAGTTCTAGATCTCAGAGCCAGGTGGAGAATGCATATAAACACTGGCCCAAAGCCTTGTCTCAAACCTATAAACCAAAATCTCAATAACGAGGCTATTTTACTGCTGTTCTTTTTATTTCATGTCTGTTTCCAAGAGAAAATGGAAGAAGGAGGCCTGCCATAAACAACACGTGTGTTAGAAGCTAACTTACAAAGTGTTTTGAACAATTTATTGTTATTATAATAAATTTTAGTCAGTTGTGCTTATTTATTTTCTTTCACCCCAACACCTACTTTGGTTTTTAGCATATGTTAGACTCTAAGTAAAACTGTAGGGAGTGAACAAATATATTCCTCTCAAAGTATAACGTGTCTACTAATTTATGGCTAATAAGCTTGCTTCAGTGATCTCAGCTCATTAGTAGAATGAATGAATGACCAATAGCAACAATATAAAAATTATATTCAACAATTCAGATATTTAAAGGCCTAAATTTCCTCAGTTTACAGTCTGGTGATAGAGCCAAACATTGAGCAAAGTAATCAGTAGGTAGGTAACCAAAAGTTGTCAATTAGCAGAAAGGAATCTATGAAGAAAAATCAAGTAGGGTGAAGGGATAGAGAGAGAGATTATGTGCGTGCCGTTCTCATTGAGAATAGAGGAATAGAGGAGGGATAGAACAGAGGAAGGTCAATTGAGCAGACATTTGAAGAAGGGAAGGAGTCACGAGCATAGCTGGGGAACACATGGCAGGCAGTCTGGAAATCCTTAGTAAACAAGCATAATGTATACATGTGTCTTAATTAAGAAACTCCACTTAATGTGCCAGTAGCCGCTTACAGCAGATGTTAGTTAAATATAGGCAATTTAAAATAAATTTTGAAAGTCAGTACAAACTTGTTCATCACTGGTAAAGATTAACGATGTATCATATGTATGTAGTAAACAGTACAAAAACCTAAATTCTGTATATTCTTACAGAGTAACTGCACCATTTACTGAGCACTTTGTTATAATGTACAGCCTCCCTGGGGTTTGGAGTCAGAGAAACCGGGTGAGCTCAAATTCCAGCAGATTCAGTGCAGGTAACTCACTTTGGATTCAGTTTCCTTGCCTGTAAAGCAAGAAAAATGATCTCCACCTCTAAGTTCAATTAGCTGTTCATTCACTTATTCACTCATTGATCTGTTCAATCATCCAACACATAATTATTTATTGCTTACAGTATGTCAAGCATCATTTGGCTACAGGGACACAGGGCTGCGATTATGGACTTTGTGAAGAGACCACCAGGAAATTACTAAGCAAAGAAATTTGTAACATGTCAGGTTGTTATGAGCATTAAAAAGAAAAATTAAAAGGAAGTATTCACAGCATTCTACTATCCACAATGATTTTATTAGGAACATCTTATAGGATGATAGAAATGTAAATTATAATGGGATATCCACCAGTGTTGAACCATCTAGGGAAAAGTGTTCTAAGTATGAGGATATAAACTCTTAATTTCCTATGATTGATACAGCAAAGAGGCAGGTGTGGATGTAACACATGTGAAGGGACAAGTGACAGCTGCAAGGGGACAGGTAATCTAAGACATGTAAACCGTGATGAGAATTTTGAATCTAATTCTGGGTGGGGGAGGTTTGGAAACCACTAGAAAAGTGATATGATAAGACTTAGTTTTACAGCACTTTATTTATTTAGTGAGACAGAGTCTCACTCTGTTGCCCTGGGTTGAGTGCTGCAGTGTCATAGTTGTTTAATGAAATGTAAGTATTATTATTATTAACCTAAAATCCTTCTCACAATCTAATGAATTGTGTTCATGTAAATTTATTTTACAAAAGAATAAAGTAATTTCTAGTTACAGTAACTGAATTTCCCAGGTGTGCTTTTCTACCTCACTTTCTGGGATCCCTTACATTATGATAAAGTAGCATAATGGAGAAATGGCTGGTCATAAAAGAGAGAGAACTTGGATTTGAGAAAGTTTTCTCTCAGTTACCAACATTATGGTCTGAAAAATTCAATTATGACCCAGTTCTCCGCGTATGAAATACAGCTAATGATACTTCCCCTGAAAGGATTTAATAAGATCCTGCATGTTAAACATTTTTATAAACGGCATGACATTTTGAAAAAGGTATTGCGAAACTAGGACAAATCTTTTTTTTTCTTTTTTGGAGAAATATTCTTAGAGGAGATGAATCTGGAGTTTGGCTTTAACTGAAGATGGAACCCTGGCAGCTAGATGAAGAAAATTAAACAAATATAGGAGACATTGTGAAAGAAAGTATTTGATACTGTAGGAAAAATTCCATTTAAGTAAGAACACCAAAGGTAAAAGGCAACATAGAAAGGCATAAAACACCAGACCTAGGTCTTTCATTTGAATGTTTGAGAAACTTAGAGGTGAAGGTGTCATCCTGGGAGACTGACCAGTAGTATATTGAAAGGAATGGAAGCCAGTGAGAAATATATTAGAACAACAGATAAAAGAGGTAGGGCCTATGTAAGAAGTTAATAAATTTAAAACAGTGGAGTAAATCATGTAGAGAAGTTTAATCAGATATCAATAAAGAAGATCATTTTTAAATTAAATTCTTATTATAAAGTACTATTTTTTTTACGTTGTTAGTTGGCATTCTTACTTTAATGATCTCATTCTCTATACAGCTTTATCCAGGAAAAACAAGAAAAGGGGACGTTTCAAGTAGCTTCTCTGCACATTCGACACACTTTTTGTAAAATGATTAAAAATAAATAACTAATTAACTAAAAAATGAAGAAAGTATACCTATAATGGCCCAAAAAATGTGCTAGGGTTTAGGCAAATGGAGTTGAAAATGGGGAAGAGGAAGTACATTGATCCAGGTCTATCAGTTAAGGGTATCAACAGACTGAAGTAAGAAGTCAGGAAAGGAAGTACAAAAGTTGTGAAATTTAGGCAGTCATACTAGTAATATGAATTCCAAATACAGGTTATTCAAATCGTATGTTTCCTGCTAAAGTCTGCATCATTGCTCAAATCAATCACCAAGTAGTTATTGCTCACGTTGTTTTTCTTCACAATCATGAGCACTCAAGAGTTACTAACATGAGTGGGGGAGGGATAGCTAACTTTAAGGCCATTTGGAAATTAGTTGCCAAGAATGTTTTGTGAGTAATTTAAACAATACCCAATGTACAGAAAGAAAAAAAGAGATACAACAGGATTTGTTTTGTTTTGTTTCCACAATATTAACAATAGGCAAGAAGAAAGCAGTGCTACTGTCTGAAGTCCTAATTTAGGCTATCTGCTAATGGCACCCACCATAGGGTGAGAGAGGATCAAATGATAAGACCCAGGTAAGGGTGTTAGCATAATAATTATTCTACAGTAAACACCTAATAAAAGTAGACTATGACTATTTTATCAAGGTGTATTATTTTCTTAAAATAGATTTCTATTTTCCTCAAAATAATAATAGTTTTGTGTCTAGACATGTTTAATAAATATGAAAAGGAATTTTTATGCTTGCATACATTATCAATAATTTTTGGAGGTGAATTTTTGTTACTTCCCTCATTAGTAGAAACGAAAGCCTCATGTATGTCCAGTTTTAGTAATAAGACTTTAAAGCCATAAGAGTTGCATCATGCAAATAGTGTAATTCATAATATCAAGAATATTGTATTGGTTATATAAAGTGAATATATTTCTATTTCAATAATTGATCTTTTTCTTTTGAGACAGAGTCTCATTGTGTCATCCTCAGTAGAGTGTCATGGCATCACAGCTCACAGGATCCTCAAACTCTTGGGCTCAAGCTATTCTCTTGCCTGAGCCTCCCAGGTAACTGAGACTACAAGTACACGCCATAACACCCAGCTATTTTTTTGTTGCAGTTGTCATTGTTGTTGATCTGGCCTCGGTTGGGTTCGAACCCACCTGCCTCAGCGTATGAGGCCAGAACCCTACCCACTGACCTGCAGGCACCGAACCACATTAATTGATCTTTTGTTAAAATATGGAACACTTGAATGCAAAAGAGAATTTTTTTAAACAGTTTTAACTGTTCTGATAGTTTATATTAATTGTATCCCCTGGGAATTATATTAAGCTTCAGGTAATAATTATACTACTACTCATACAAGAATTTTGTTTGCTTGTTTTAGAAGTTTTTAAAATGTATTAACTATCCAAATGTGTTTTTCAATGTATTTTAACTTTAAAAAAAAGTTTTTCTTCTGGAAATGACTATAGGAAGAGTGTGAACAATTCTTTTCATTAGAAAAAAAAGTATAAATCTAGTGAATGATTTTAAAATAAATTAGAGGACACTAGAAAATGACCAAACTTTGACAGCAACTTGACAAATATTTACTAAGAAAAAAAAATGCTACTTTATTAGGTTAAAAAATGAGTCTTGCCCAGAAGTCTTCCGTCTTATTTCGGTTGGCGCAACCCCATAGCTTTACCTGATGCTTCTGATGGACTCGATTCCAGGTGTTCAGAAGAGAAAGTAGAATTTCAATGGGAAGACTTGGAAACAACAGACCAGAGGAGAACTGAGATAATGAATTTTTCAAATATCCTTTGCTGGCAGCTAAACTATGAATGTTCAAGAGACCCCAGAGCTTTCAGTGAAAATTGAAAGCTTGGGGAGAAGTGAACTGGCTGTGCCTTCACATCTAATCCTCAACTCACACACCCCTGGGGTGGTCCAGGTGGAAACTTACAGTGTGAGCACGAGGTGTCTGAGCATATCTTCAGCAAAATCATTTGGAAATGTCTATGCAGACATAAGGGATGCCCCAAGGGAAACAAACTAAAAAAATAAAAAATCTGAAAGGATCCATTAGCAGCTGCGTGCCACAGTGCAGGCATATTTCACAGTTTGAGTGCAGGCAAAAGGATTGTCCACTAAGACAGACAAAAACCAGACTTCAGAACAACAAAATAGAACCAAATAGCTACAATATGGCATCTAGCATGCACAGGTATCCAAATTGCATTTAAACATTAGACAAAGAAATAAGAAAGTGAACAATAAACAGGAAAACAAAACAGCCCATAGAAATTGAGTTCACTGCATTAGAAGATGTATATATGTGATTGTGTACATACAGAGTGGCCATGAACTTTGTGTGCAATTTAAAATAGTATGCAAGTAGATATTTTGTATATTTTCAAAGAATTTAAGGTATATGTGTTCAAATAATCAGAGACCAATAAATGTAAGATAAACAAGGCAATAAGGAATTTCAGTGGAGGGCAGCACCTGTGGCTCAAAGGAGTAGGGCACCAGTCCCATATGCTGGAGGTGGCGGGTTCAAACACAGCCCCGACCAAAAACTGCAAAAAAAAAAAAAAAAAAGAATCTCAGTGGAAAAATGTAAATTGTTAATATGAAAACGAAGCTAATGTCAATCTTAGAGCTGAAAAGTATACTAGCTAAAATTAAAATCTCTGCTTTTTAATAAAAGATAAGAAATGGCAGAAGAAAGAATATCTGAGCTCAAAGATAAAGCAATAGAAGTTTTAAAAATCAAAAAAAGAAGAGGAAAAAATGATTGAAAAAATACATAGATATTTGGTAGTATGTGGAACAATAGCAAGCATTTCAACATAATGTATGTGAACTAGAGTTCCAGAAGGGGAAGAGAAATATAAAAGGCAGAAAAAATATTTGAAGTAATAATGCCCCAAATCCTCAAAATTCCATGAGAAACATTAAATTACAGATCCAACAACTTCAAAGAACTCCCAAATAGTATAAATAAAAAGAGACACCTGGGTATATCAGAGGCAAACAGCTGAAAACCATAATCAAAGAAAAATCTTAGAAGAATGTATAACCAACATCACAATGATACAATTAATAGTTGAATTCTCAACAGAAACAATAGAGAGAAAATAAATTGAAATAGCATATTCAAAGAGCTAAGGAAAAATGAAACCCTAGCAGTTAAGAATTTGATATGCAGTGAAACTAGAGATTATAAATGCATGTGAAATAAAGGTCTTGCCAGTTAATAAAAATTTTAAAAATTCAATAGCATCACAAATACACTGCAAGAAATACCGAAGGAAGTTCATCAGGTTGAAAGAAAATGCTATCGAATAGTAATTAAATCTCCACAAGAACAAATAAAGAAGACCAGAAATGTTAATATACGGTACATAAATATGAGTTAAATAACGTATTTTAGTAATTATTTAATTTGTTTAAAAGACTTGTATTACTTAAATCAAAATTATAACACCCTATTGTTGAGTTTATAACATATACAGATGCAATATTTATGACAGTAATAGAATCAGGGAGCAGAATATGACACTACATTTTTATATTTTACCAAAAGCAAGCCAGTAAAAATGAGGTTATATAATAAGTCAACTGTGCATATTGAAACTTCTAAAGAAAACACCACAATACAAAATTGATATTCATATTGTAAAGACGTTGGTTATGGTAATGGTAATATGACTGTATACATTATTAAAAACTCACTCTTTAAAAGCAGATTTTATGGAATATAAATTACTTTAATGAAGCTGATTTTAAAAAGGAGAAGAAGCTTTTTCAAACTTTTTCCATAAATCAGGAGATCTTACTTGAATAAAAACTCTCATAGTAATAATTTAGAATTCCATAAAATTTGGGAATATTTGAGAAGCTGTGATTGTGAAACACATTCAGAATTAGAAGAAAGGAAATATTTTCCCTCTGCACTGAACTGTATAACCAAAAAAAGCAGGTTGAAGAGAGAACACTTTTTGTAAAATAATGAGTAAAATTTGAGAATCCAATCTAAGGAAATGAAATATAGCTTTAATTTTAATCTAATATCAGAATGTCATGAAACTTTTCTTTCTTATTGAACACACAATTTATATGAAACATAAAGGAAGAAGATTGCCAAAAGACATCAAGGAGAGAGACAATGTTAGTGCTTTGAGCTCTGCAAAGACACTAAATATTCTAATCTAAAAGTACAGCTTTCACATGTAAATCTGAATTTGGTAAATGCAATGCTTTTTAAATCAGCATTTCCCTAAAGCGGCACCCATGGCTTTGTTATAGGAATCACCAAATGGTAAAAATGTCAAGTTCTTGCCATGAGTGCATGTTTCCTCAATTCAGTGAGTATTCATAGCACAGAGAGGTTTTTTTTTTTTGAGATATTTTATTGTTTTTCTACTTTTCATCAGGGTGAGGTTGCCATGGCAATAAAGTAGGCTATCTTGTTGGATTTCACCTTTGCTGTCTTGCTTCACATGGTGCTCTCTGCTCAGAGCAAACATGGTGGACGCTGCTCACATACAAATGTCTGATTTCCCATTTCCTTCTCAAGTGTGCCTGGCAGCGCGTCTCCTGAGACAGCTGAAGCAGCACTTCACAAACTGGCATTCATCCTTCTCTCTAATGGCCACCATCATATGTCTCACTTGTTTTGTGATCTCTCTTTCAAGAAGGACACCGCTCTTCTTGAAACATTTCTTTTTTCCCATTGAAAACTGAGGTCTTTTAACATTTCAATTAACTTGGCTGTCAGATCAACTCAAAAAACATTCCCTGTTTAAAAGTACCCATCCTTACAATTTTGAAAACTTAAAGGAGAACATAAGCTTATCACAAATACAGATACACAGGTACATTTAGTGCAAAAACAGTTTAAATTCCAGGCTCTTCTTGTTTATATATAACAATTACCAACTCTTCCAATTGTCTAAATGTAAATCATGACCATGACAAAGGATGTGATAGTCTATGAACTGGGCAAAGCACCGTGCATTAAAGATTTGTTCAAGGGACGAATAAATAAACACATAGGGATGCACATGTGTGCATGCACACACACACACACACATATCCAATATTATTAAAATAAAGCCATAAACACATTTATAGTTGGAATTCAACCTTGCACAGATGAGATATAGGGAGTCCTTCCACATGACCACCACATTTTCCACCCCTTCCAAAAATGGATATTTTTTTCTTTCCATATGTCCTGTCTCTTTTTGATTTCCCAAGTTCAATTCTATAATATTAATTTCTCTCTGATAGCCAGTGGTCTCCAAAGTGCCTGTTCATCAGGTTATGTGGACTTAGAATTCATTTTAAAGGACATGTTTTAGTATTACTTATAGTTTAGTTTATTACTATGATTTTTGTACATATTCATAATACAGATTTCTATGCATTTAAGCAAAATTTACAAGGGAAAAAGTAGGCATATGTTAAGATAGCATAATACTATTTCCTAATTGTATTTAATGACGATGTCTGGATAATTCTTAGCAGATCATTATAACTGGTCTTACACTTTATATGCATATGTTTTTCTGTCCTTAAAATTGATGTGTTATTTTATTTAGGGCAATCAACTTTTGCCATCAGGTATATGGAATATTTTTTCTATATTTTCTAGACAATCAATATTATGCATTACAGCTTATTGGTGATGGTGGTGATATGTTTGTTTGTTTTTTACTTGCCATGACTCCCCATTCTCTTTTGTCTAGCCCCTTTGTAGAACACTCCACTCACTTTTGCATTCCTGAAGCATCTCTTCTTTATGTACCCATTCCCAATTCCACTAACAGCCCTATGACTCATGCTGGCCAAAGATACCATCCTCTGTCCCCAGTGATTGCTTCAGGGATGAGTACACTACTTCTTTGAAGACAAGGGAATTCTCCTTCTGCCTGAACAGTGCAGATATGAAGTACTTAGTGTCCATCTTGTTTCTGTGTGTTTCTCTACAGAATAATACCATGTAGAGACCAGATGAACCAAGAGAGAAAGACATGGTGACGGGGAGTTTGTGTTCATTGAAACCAGCCTCTCCAATAACGATTTCAGTTATATGTTCTAATATAGGCCAGTATTCCTAAGTTCAGCTCATCTGTCACTCATTAGGAGAGGTCTTTTCTGCCCATCCTAATTAAACATGTCAGCTATTCTTTCACACCTCACTTTCTTAACAAGCATAACAATCTGAATTCTCTAATTTATGTCTGACATTTTTATAATCTCTTTCCCCACTAGAAAGTCAGCTCTGCTTTGATAGAATCTTCACTCGTATTGGATTACTATTAGAATCCTAAACTCTAGCACCATGCCTGGCTTTCAATAAGTAGTTGTTGAAAGAATGAATGAATGAGTAGATGAGTGAAGCTAATTTGAGAACCATTTCTGTCATGAGAAACTGAAAGAAAATATAGGGAGTACTTTATTTTTTCAGATTGTAGCAATAACATAACAATCTATGTACTGATGGTATTAATGATTCTATTTTCTTAACTTTTTATTACTATCATTTTCTTCACATCATAGTAGCTTCTAATTTTAGTGCCACAATGGATTTGAAAAATTGTTTACCAGCAGGACTTTCTGTGCCTCCTCCTAAACCTTTGTTTCATTCTTCACTCTGTCATCAGAAAGGTATTTATGGAAATAAATCATGTTAGCACTGCATACTCTGAGTTACAACAGAGGTCTTCCAGGCTCCAAGTGCTCCCAAAGAAAACACATCTGGTTGGTTTTCACCTGTGGGCAGGAACTAAGAGGGATCCAAAAACTCCATGTGCTCCAAATGAAACCTCCCTCCTGCAAACCCCACATGCCCTCCGGCAAGAGTGAACAAAAGACCATGAAACTTCCTGTCCAAAAGACTCCTTCCCTCCCTGTCCACCACTAAAGTCTTCATTTTCACCTGATTTGAGACCACTATTTCATTTTGCCCTTTATCCATTTTCAAGTAAATCATCACAAGATATCCAGAACTGTCAATTCATCTTTTTTCTCTAGAGTGTGAATGACATGATGGCTACATTAGTGGAGGAAAAATTGTTCCATCGCATCCCCACCTGCAACAATTTGAAATCATTTTCATGCTTTATTTTTCTTCTTAGTATCTACATATAACATATATTCTCTTTTTTCTATAAGAACAAATATAAACTTCCCTTTCACTGCTTCCTAATTTCTCTAATTCTTTCGTTATCCTCCTTTTGTGGGTACAGACATAAGACTCAGACCTAGTGAAGTATGATACTTCATTCTCCTTCCCTTAAGAGATGGCCATGTATAATCCGTAGTATAATAGCCTCCCAAAGATGCCTGTAGCCCACCTTCTGGAACCTGTGAATGTGCAGCAAAGGGGAATTAATGTAACAGATGAAATTAAGGTACTAATACTAAATCCTAAAATAGAGAGATGATCCTGGATTATCCAAGTGGGCTCAGTGTAATCACAAGCCTTCTTAAAAGTGGAAGAAAGAGACAGAGGAGTTAGAGGCACAGTATGGATCTGGCTTTGTAGACAAATAAGAGGCTGTAAGAGAAATGGAAGCAGCCTGTGGCAGGTGGGAAAAATCAAACTATTAGAGTCTTCTCTAGAGCCTCTAGTCAGAAATGCAGCCCTGATAACACCTCAATTTGTATTGTATTGTATTGTACTGTACTGTACTATATTGTATTTTTTGAGACAGAGTCTCACTCTGTTGCCCTGGGTAGAGTGCTGTGGCATCATAGTTCACAGCCACCTTAAACTCTTGCTCTCAAGTGGTCTTCTTGCCTCCGCCTCCTGAGTAGTTGGGACTGTGGGCACCCACCACAACACGGAGCTGTTTTACAGACATAGTCTCGCTCTTGCTTGGGCTGATCTCCAACTCTTGCGCTCAATCTACCTACCTCAGCCTCTCAGACAGAGTGCTAGGATTATAGGCATGAGCCATCGCCCACCCGGCCAACATCTTGATTTTTGACAAGTAAGACTCGTTTCAAACCCCTGACATCCAGAATTGTAAATAATACATATGTCACTTTAAGCCACTAGATTTGTAGTAATTTTTAAAGCAGTGTCTTAGTCTATTTGGGCTACTATAATAAAAATACCTTATATGTTCTTTATATACTACTCAGAAAGCTGAAGTAAGAAGATCACTTGTGCCCAAGAGTTTAAGGTTGCTATGAGCTGTGATGCGCACAGCACTCTACCCAGGGTGACAGAGTGAGACTCTGTCCCCCAAAAATGAATAAAGTAAATAAATAAATTCTTTATACAAATAAAAAGTATACCTTATTATTATATTTTATTTGCTTATAAACAAGAGAAATTTATTTCTCACAATTCTGAGCACTGGGAGGTCCAAGGTCAAGGAGCTGGTGTATTCAGCATCTGGCGAGGACCCTCCTCCTCATAGTGGGCACCTTCTTGCTGTGTCCTCACATGGTAGAAGAGGCTGGCAAGCTCTTTTGGGTCTCTTTCATAACATCAACAATCTCATTCCTGAGGGATCTGCCCTCAGGACCTTATCACACCCCAATTCTTAAAACCATCACCTTGGAAGTTAGATTTCAACACATGAATTTTGAGGAGACAAAAACATTCAGACCATTGCAAATAGCAATAGGAAACCAACATGTCAGGTGCCCCCAAAGAGCCAGAATACCCAGAAATTATGTATCATATTGATAATGGAGGAGAAAAGAATCCTCTTCATTAAAATCCCAAAATGTAAGAACCTTGGAAGCCTGGAGCCACCAGAGGCCTTATTTCCACCAAGGGTTCGGGTGGGGGGTGGGGAAAGAGGGGCGGGGAACTATCTAAGAATCTAATCCACATAATAAATGCACTGCCAGGATAGTGAGCTAATTAGTAAAGTGAACTTTTCAGTTATGTAAGTAAAAGCATTTTTTTGTCTTAAGCTAGTTTGAGTCAAATATCTGTAACTTTTAACACAGAGAAGCTTTAATGAATGCAATCTTACATTTCTTTGACTATACCTTTTATGTCCTGAAAAATTGACATGTGTATTTAAGATTTTTATCTACCTGCCTCTCATCATAAGCTTTCCCTGAGTCTCATAAGTTGAATTTTTGCCACCTCTGTGCCTACAGTTAAACTACATCATTAAACTTCTTACATCTTACAATTATTTTAGTGGTAAGTAAGTTAAATTTTCCTTACACCTCCCACGCCCTTATCCCTGATGAAGAACTGAAGACTTGAACATGGATCCAGGCCTCAAGAACTGTTTCCATGTAAAGAAATAATACAGAGAAATGAGAGAAGAAATGCTGCTTTAACAGTATAAAGACTGAATATTAGTTCCTAAGATATAAAGCCAATATCACATTAATCATAAGCATATGATTTTTATCAAGAAAGTATTATAACATGAAATATTTGAAAGAGAAGTCCACCCATGCTTGATTAGATATGTTTGTTTCTGTTACACCAGTGGAGATTCCCTTTGCCATAAGCCAAAGAAATCATCTCCCCTTCCTTGTCTTCACAGTTCTCCATGTCTGTGTCCTCATAGCTCAGAGCACGGGCACACACACACACACACGCATACACAAAATGTCTTTGGAGATAAACCAGTTGCCTAAAATAATCCTTTTTCTCTCCAGAAGAATATGAAAAGAAGTTTAGATTGTTTTTCTTTGTTGACTATTAGGACCACATTAATTTCAGAAAATGAGTTTAAAACAATGTTAAGACCAGCAATGTTACGCACATTCACACGATTATGTTATACATCTCCAGAACATGTCATCCTACAAAACTGAAATGCTATACCCACAGAACAATTCAATTTCTTCCTATGGCAACCATCATTTTACTTTTTGTTTCTGTGAATTTGATAATTAAATCCCTATGCTATGGTTTGGTATTGGAAACATAATCCCCACGCAACGGTGTTGGGTGGTAGGGCCTATTTAGAGGTGATGAGGTCATGAGGGCTTTTCTCTCATCATCCCTGAGAATGGGTTTGTTGTGAAGGCAGATCCAGCCTGCTCTTGCTCTCTCTCACGCTCTCTTGCCCGTCTACCTTCTCCTATGGGAAAAATCAACACAAAGGCTCTTGTCAAATGTGTACCCCTCAATCTAGCACTGCTCACCATCCCAAACTGTAAGAAATAAAACTCTGCATTTTATAAATTACCCATTTTATATGCCCCAATGAGGGCATATAAAACTCTGTATTTGATAAATTATCCTAATTTTTTACAATCAGGAAACCTGTTATAAAAAAGGGGCTAAGACAACTTCATATTCCAAGTTTTTAAAAAATCTATTTTAGAAAAACAGCAATGTTAGAAAGACTAGGAGAAGCCCTCTGCTCTTTGTAAAAATTGAGTGGTGGTTGTAGCACCACCACCACCAGAAGTACAGGACTTCAGGGACTGTCCCTACATGACTGGGTGACTGGACACCAGGGAAGGGCATATACCTGACTACTGGTCCAGAAACAGCTGACGAGGTACTCAGTCCAAATGGTTTTTAAATCTCCCTTTCTCTATTCCCAAAGAATATTTATACACAAATCCTAAATTAACAAAGAGAAGAATTCTAACAAACAGAGACATTGGTTTACATCTCTAACTCTCCTAAAGGATATAAACTGCTTAAGGAAAATTTTTAAAAATTGTTCATTTATTTTAAAAGCCTAAATAGTTAGTAGAGAACTTTAGAGTACCTGTTCAATCTATAGATTTAGTGCAATTCCTATTAAAATACCAATATCATACTTTGAAGAAGTTTAAAACATATTTCTCCATTTCATATGAAACCAGAAAAAAACCCGAATAGCCAACATAGTCTAAGAAATCAAAACAAATCTAGAGGCATCATGTTACTAGATTTCAGGTTATACTACAAGTTGATAGTGATCAAAACAGTATGACACTGGCATAAAAATAGAAATGTACATCTATGGAACAGAATAGAAAACCTAGAGATGAAACCAGCCACATTTTGCCATTTGATTTTAGATAAACAAAAAGCAAACACTGGAGAAAAGAATCCCTGTTTAATAAATGGTGCCTGGAGAACTGGTTAGCTCCATGACAAAGGCTGAAACTGGACCAGCATCTCTTAGTACTTACAAAAAGTGACTTACATTGAATAAAAAATTTAAATCTAAGACACAAAACAGTAAAAACTCAAGAAGAAAGTGTGGGAAAAACTCTAGACCATATCAGCCTGGGAAAAGGTTTTATGAAGAAGACTCTATCGGCAATTGAAGCAACAACAAAAATAGATAAATGGGACCTGATCAAGTTACAGAGCTTCTTCACAGCTAAGCATAAAACAATTGACACAAATAGACAACCTTCAGAAGATATCCAGGTGTTGCAAATCTGACAAAAGGCTAATAACCAGAATCCACAGAGAGCTCTAAGGAATCAACAAAAGAGCAAACAACCCTATTTATCATTAGGCAAGAGAAATGAACAGAACCTTCTCCCAAGAAGACAGATGAATGGCTAACAAACATGTGAAAAATTGCTCAGTGTCCCTAATGGTCAGAGAAATACAAATCAAAACCACCCTGAGATTTCACCTAACCACAGTGAGAATAGCCCATATCCCAAAGTCCCAAAGCTGCAGATGCTAGCTTGGGTGTGGAGAGAAGGGAACATAATACATTCTTGGTGGTATTGGAAACTATTAAAGTCTTTTGGAAAGAAGTATGGAGAATACTCAAAGAACTAAAAGTAGACCTTCTATTTGATCTTATAGTCCTATCTACCTAGAAGAAAAAAAAAATCATTTTACCATAAGAACATTTGTCCTTGAGTGTTTATTGCAGCTCAATTCACAATCGCCAAGATGCAGAAACAGCCCAAGCACCCATCAAGTGACGAATGGATAAGTAGATTGCGGTATATGTATTCCATGGAATAGTATTCAGTCACAAAGAAATACAGAGACTTTATGTCTTTTGTATTTACCTGGAAGGATTTGGAGAACATCCTCCTAAGGAAAATATCACAAGAATGGAAAAGCAAGTATCCAATATACGCAATACTAGTTAGAAAATAGTAGATAAACCACTGCACACCCCCATGAAAGAAAAGCACAATTAAATTCAAGTGAGAAGAAGAGGGGGTTTGGCAAGCTCTTACCTAACAAGCATAATGTAGGGGTATATGGCCCACCTGCTGGGTGAAGGACTCAAATACAACTTGGACTTTATCTAACAAACACAATGTAACCTAATCGTATGTACTCTTACATTAATCTGAAATAAAAATAAATAAATAAATACAAAAGAACACCTTTTATAAAATGGTAGAGAGGAATTATAATGAGTAAGAGGAGAAAAGAGAGAGAGAACTCCGAAGATGTTGGGGAAATCACCTTCTATCCTTCATCTTTGTAATGAACATAGCCAGAAGTAAAACTCTGAATCTGGGGTTCCTTCTCATAGCCTGCCACTGTGGACTGTGTCTTTCAAAATTATCACTTGGCAAGACATGAAAGATCTTTACAACTCTCTTGCTAGTTTTGTATTGAGACTTGTGGTGTAAAATATCCTGATTTCTCATTCCTACAGACCTTATATTATATAAACATAAGAAGCTTTTATTCATATAGCTAAGAGTAGACCACAACTCCTATGTTCTTCCCATATGCTATATAATTCTCTCTTCCATTCTGGCAGCCTATACACGCTGAAAAATTAATAAAAGTATTGATTGAATCTATAGTTTAGAAATAACATTAAGACATTTATTATCTAATTATATTTCAAATTATGTTATTATTTACTCTATAAACATTAAAAGTAATCAAAATAAATTCATGTTTAGTTTTTATTTTTCCAACCATACCTCAAAACTCCCGATGTACTTTTCTAAGACATTTCCTTTGTCAGAGGAGGTATAACATATGAAGGGGAAACAGCCCTTATCTTTAACATAAGATTCACTTCCAGCTTGAGAGACCTGGAGAATCACCAGAACGGCGTGTGTGTTGTGTGTGTGCAGGAGATCAGAAAGATGTCTCCAAGAGAAAAGTGTATGTGTGAGGTGTGGCAATACTATTACGGTAAAGAGTCTCTAGAGTCCAAAGGGGTCTTGATACTGGAGGCAGAGGTTGTGCTTGAGGTCTGTGGTTTTGCAAAAACAAAGGTGGAGACGTTCTGTCTGACCTCCTCCGTGTCGTCCCTGTCAGTGCTAAGGTGGGACAGGCAGCTTGTGTCTACTCTTTCCAGTTTTATGATAATAAATATGGCCTGAGGTTTACTCAGGGGGCTCCTCCCAGAGTTCCTCAGTCCCCGGACACAGACTTTCTGTCAAGACTCTTCATTCCCCCTCCTCTGATTACCCCAAACCCCACCAGAGTAATATAAAACGAAGAACGTAATAGAAGACTCGTAGAAGAAATGAGTGTGAAGTTTAAAAATACATGTATGAATGGTGAAATCTCAGAACACCAAACATTAATGTGAATTGTGTGCCCCTCAAAATTCATGTATTGAAGCTCCAATCCCCATTACTCTAGAATGTGACTGTATTTGGAAATAGGCTTTTGAAGAAGTGATTAATTTAAAATAAGGCCATTAAGGTACTCCCTAATTTAATCTGTGTTCTTATAAGAATAAGAGATTGGATGGAGAAAAAGGCATCGGGGAGGGTCACTCACAAAGGAAAGGTGATGTGAGAACGCGTGAGAAGATGACCATTTACAGGACAAGGAGAGAGGCCTGCTCAGACCTTGACCTTGGACTTCTAGTTTCCGAAATTGTGAGAAAATAAACAAATGTTAATGAAGCCACCTGCTCTATGGTATTTTGTTATGGCAGCCCTAGCAAAGTAATTCCTCATTAATATTATTCTCAAACTATCTTCTGAGAACACATGGGCAACCTAACAAAAGAATAATTTTCAGCTTAATATCGGATCTCATCTGATCATTATTTCTACCTTTGTTGTTATCATATAAATATATTTTTTAATTGTGTCCAAATGTATTTCCTGGTTTCTATTCTCCTCATACGCTTGTAGTGAATTCATCCCTCTGCAAAGTTCACTTTTGCAAATACAGTAGAACCTCCAAAGTTGACCGCCTCTCTACACTAACATCTCCTCATGTTGACTGAATTTTCATAAACTGAACATGCACCACATGTGTGTTTCACTAGAGTAGGCCTAGTTCTCCATGTTGACCACCTCCATATATGGACCAGTTTGGTACTGTCCCTTGGTTGGTCAGCACTATGATTACATGTATTGAATGCCTCCTGCACAAAACCTGCAATGACTTTCTATCACATTCAAAATAAAATCCAAATAATTTATAATGACCCATAATCTCTTACTTACTATCCTTTCCTTCCCTTTCATCCTCCATCTGCATTAGCCTCATCAACCTTCTTTCAGTTTCTGAAACACAACAAGTTCATTTATATCAAACACAGTGATTCTCCACCTTGGACGAGTATTGGAAACACCTACAGAAAATGTTGGTGCCCACATTCCAGTCCCATGGTTTTAGATGTAATTGGTCAGGCGATCAGTCTAGGTATCACAATTTAAGGTCACCTTAGTCTAAGGAGTCTTCCCTATTGCCTCAGTTTAGAATCCAGTGCCTTCACTTTTACCAGGCTCCCCTCTTCCTTTCATTCAGAAACGGTCCAATGTCTAATCAAATGCCCTCTGATCAAATGTCATCTCATCAGACAGAGTTTGCAAACATATTATACCTGTATAAAACATCTGCCCCTCACCCTTCCCACACATATTAACTTTCTACTCACTTTCTTCTAAGATGACCTTTAATTCAATCTGGCTGGTGTTATTAAAAGGAGAGGAGATAAGGTTACAAAAAGATACAACAGGGATGCAACCTGACCCAAGTTTTTTATTATGTATCTTCTCCAACAAAATGCGAACACTGTAAAAAAAAATAGCTGTTTCTTTCTCACCTCTGTATTCCCAATGACTGGTACATAGTTAAATGTACATATTTAATATTTATTGAATAAGTAAGTCAATTAATTAATTGATAAGAAAGTGAAACTTGAAGTATTCTGGACAAAACTATTTTGAATGTTTTCATTCAAAGCAGCAAACTACTGTTGACCTGGGAGGGAGTTAGTTATGTAGGGACATTCAAAGCAAGATAGGAAAATGATGAAGAAACATTCAAATTCAGAAAGTAGCATGTCTACAGTAATGAAAGATTTTGGTATTGCAACAGGAGGTTTATACGATGTCTCTGGGTTTTGATTTTCTGAATGATAAGTTGGACATAATAATATCTGCAAGTTTTTCAGGCCCTTTCTCCCAGAATAAAATTAGACTGGTATAATGAAAAATCTTGGCACTTCAAGAACTGTGTAATAATAAAAAAAAATTAAAAAAAAGAACTGTGTAATACATCTTAAGTAAATTTAAAATAACTAAATTTAAAAGTAAATTTAAAATAAATCCTTTAAAAGATTTGTATTAGTCTGTTAAGGCTAACACAACAGAATTCCACAGACTGGGTGACTTAAGCAACAGATTTCTTTTCTGGCGGTTCAGGAGGCCAGAAGTCCCAAATCACAGTTACGCCAGAGTTGGTTTGTGAAAGGCTTCCCTTCCCTCTTGCAGAGGGCCGCCTTCTCAGAGTCCTCTCCGGGCCTTGCTTCCCTGCATGGCTCTCCTTGTGTCTCTTTCTCTTCTGATGAAGACACTAGTCCTATTGGGTTAGTGCCTCACCCTTACAACTTTATTTGACTTAATAACTTCTGAAAGGCCTTATCTTCAAATACAGGTTAGGGAATTAATATATGAATTTTAGATGGGGAGTAGGGGAACAATGCAGTCTTCAGCAATACTCAATTAACAAATAAGTTGAAAATTTAAAAACCGTCTTTAATTATACAACTGGGGGGAAGTCATAAAATATGAGTTCTAATTTGACACTCGACAGATGTCTAGATGCCAAATATTTTCTTGTTCACTAAATTTTGGCTATGATGGGTAAAGCAGTGTGTTTAAAGCTTGCTAGCACATTGCTTTACTCATCACTGCAAAAAACTAGTGAACAAGAAAATACAAGGGTATGGTAGCTCACATTTGTAATCCCAGCATTGTGGGAGCCCGAGATGGATGGATTGCCTGAAGTTAGGAGTTTGAGACCACTCTGAGCAAAGCAAGACTCCATCTCTACTAAAAATAGAAAACAACCAAATGTGGTGGTGGGCGCCTGCAGTCCCAGCTATTCAGAAGGTTGAGGCAAGAGGATCACTTGAGTACAGGAGTTTGAGATTGCTATGAGATATGACACCATGGCACTCAACTTCAGGATGACTGAGCAAGACTCTGTTTCAAAAAACAAACAAACATACACACACACAAAAATAAAAAAAGAAGAAGAAGAAGAAAAGAAAAACAAGAAAGAAAATCAAAATTGTGAGGAAATTTTTCAAAATCTGAAGTGTTTCACCCAGTCTAGGTGATAGGAATTAGCTTGGTACAGCAGAAACTAATACGATTAAATGTGAAAATTTGAAAGAAAAGATAAGATTTTAAAGTTTAAGAAAACAAGTTTAATATCTTTTGTTTCTGGTGAACAGACAAAAACAGCCCTGCTGGCTTTGTTTTTCTTTTTTTATCTTTACTATCAATTGAAAAATTATGATAAATTCTTCTCCATCATATGTCATAGCAGGTGATCAACAAAAGACCTTATGAAGAAAGAATCATAAATAATTACATTACCATCTACAAAAGTGGCAAGCTGTGATCCTGTGAGTATTTGCACTGTAAAAAAAAATTGATATATCATTTCCTATTAAATTGAAACTAAATTATGTTGACTTGCCTTAATCAATGGACTCAAAGACAAGTATTGCAAGATTATATTCATTGTACATTGATATTTGTGTAATAATTTTCCCTACTAGAAGGTAGACACCAAGAGAAGAGAGGAATGTTCATCTGTTTTTATTGCATTCAATTTAATTTGTTTTACTGTTGGTTCCATAGTATCTAAATTAGCATCAGACACATTGAGGGTATTTAGTGAATATTGGTTGAATGAAATATTTATTTAATTCATGCATAAGTACTATCAGCAAAGTTTTAACATGTTATAAAACATTATCCCAAAGAAAATGAGTGGGAGACAAAAAATGGTAGAATAGGTAAGTTAGCGCTGGTCAAGTGAAGAAAAAAGGAATGTGAGGAGAAAGGCTATCATGAGTGATGAAAGGAAAAAAGAAAACAGTTCAGAGAGATTAAATCATGAGATGAGGAATTCCTTGTAAAATTAGTATGTGTGGGAAATAGAGTGGAGGTAGTGTTTGCTCTAAAACAGGTACATGCAGCCATTTTCCTGTACTATAAAGTCTAGACTCAGGGAAAATAGTAAGAAATGTTGTTGGAGAAGTAAGTGTAAAACCTACTCCTTTGAGAGAATTTAATCACATAATCAAACCAATCCATACTACCTAGGACTCATTATTCATTATATTTGTAATTTTAAATTTAAAGGTAAAAGGTTTCTATTACAGATTTTTAATAAAAGACATATTTGTCTCATATTAGTATTATAATCAAACATGTCACATTGACAAAAATTGCAGATTCCCTGAGTGTCTAGCAATCCCCCAATGTTTCCATGCTTCATCTAGTGCTGTTTTATGCTTCACAATGCTGTCTTCTTGCTCAGCCGCCTGTCTCAATTACTAAACTATTCCACAAGATAGTCGTCATGCTATTTTGCTCCCTCCCCAATGAGGAAACTTTTCCAGGAAAAGTGATTGGTACACATTAAATGCCTAATAAGTAAGTGATCAACAAATTAAAGTTAGGTGTCCTGGGCATGCTGGGATTGGCCAAACCGATCATTCCTTCTCTTCGTGGTGTTTGTGAGTAACAAAGAATCAGTCGTGTGGTTGAAAGTATTAAAAGAAAAATTTCAGGGTGGCGCTTGTGGCTCAGCGAGTAGGGCACCGACCCCATATACCGAGGGCTGCAGGTTCAAGCCTGGCCCTGCCGAACTGCATCAAAAATTAGCCGGGCACTGTGGCGGGCACCTGTAGTCCCAGCTACTTGGGGGGCTGAGGCAAGAGAATTGCTTAAGCCCAAGAGCTGGAGGTTGCTGTGAGCTGTGACTCCACAAGATTCCACCGAGTGCGATAGAGTGAGACTCTGTCTCCATAAAAAAAAAAAAAAAAAGAAAAGAAAAAGAAAAATTTCAGAAGATTAGAATATGAACCGTGGATTCCATCATCTCTACTAATGAACAAAAAGTTGAGTTAGGTTATTCAAACTACTACTACACCATGAATGATCTGCTGTGTTCTCATGGTGTTCTGTTCTTTCTGGAAAGTCCTGAGTAGGTAGCTTGTCTTACTTTTTTTTGTATCCTTAAGTAATTCATCATTTACTGAGATAATGTCGGTTTCTGGTCCTTTTAAATTCAAAAATTCTAATTATCAATGAAATTAACAAATATGTATAAATTGTTTTATTTAGTATATAAAACATTGTCACATATTTTATTTGATGCTGTTTTAAGCTATATATGTCTGCTGTGGGCTTCTTTGCACACACGCACACATGCATTTGTTATACACATGCATCCAACTCCAGAGTATATATATATGTGCACGTATATTTCTGTGTGTGTATATATACTCTGTGTATATATATATATATATATATATTCACTCAGACATTCCATTACACTTTCAAAAGATATTTCTTGTACTATTATCAGCAAGTTAAATGTGTAATGCCCCTGCAACTAATGATAGAAGAGTGCTCCTGGTAGAACGTGGTGAGAAGTTAGAAAAGCTTTTATAGAAATAAAATAATGTTTCTATTAAGGGATTTCAGATATTGGAATTTATTTTATGCCATTAAATATAAAGTCTACGCTTTGAGATTGCACAGCAGATGAGTCATTTCTATTGCAAGGTATTTTTTGTACATTATAATTTACCTACCCCCACCCCGTGGAGAGATGTTTCCTGAATTTTGCAATTCAGTAAATGGTGTAACATAGGAGGTCCAGAGTAATTGCAGACTTTTATTTAAATTTTCCCTTTCAAATTGACTGTTAATTGACAGCTAAAATAATTAAGTTTATATATGCCAAATCACACCTTCTTAAATATAATAATTTCAGTATAAGAAAAATAGTATTTAGTTTTATCAGTTGTTATGTGTAGTACTAGTGTAGCTGGAATCTCTCTGTCTGCCAGGTCCCTGGTCTCAGAGATTTGAAGAATGAATCCATGGACCACATGCAATTATTCTGGAAGGACTTGTTATTGGTAGATAAGGAAGGAAGGAAGGAAGAGCCTTCCTCAAGCCAAAGAAAGGTTCCTGAGCAGGTTGCCCTTTTGGGCCTTCTGTCTAGGAGTTTACATGCTGCTTTTCCTATCCTGCAGGCAGGGGGTTTGGGGGTGGAGGGTCATAACCATTTGGTGCCAGGGGTTTGAGGGCAGAAGTTAATTTTAAAACTGCCCTCGTGCTGGAAGGTGATCCTACTTGGTGAGTTCTTTGCTCTAGTAGAAGCAGCCTCTTGTTTAGGTTATGTTCCTCGCTCTAGGAGTGGTGGCCCAGATGAGAGAATGGTCGGCCTGGTTTTTACAAGTGCATGTGGGCCTAGAGATGGAGTTTGCTATGAGACTGATCTCCGAGCTCCCATCCAGCCCTGACGGGGGAACCCAGTATCAGTGATCCATGATTATCTCGTTTAATCTTGGTGTGTCCTGGAAGGTGTGTTTATTGGCCACATTTTTTGAGGTATGTAGTCTATACACATTACTTGGGGAGCTAAGTAACCTGCCCAATGTCACTCTTTAGTTCTTGATAAACTTGTAATTCAAAGGCATCTGACTCCAAAGCCAAGTTCTGAACCATTTTTATACACAGCCCAACTTAAAGCTTTGTAAAATATTTAAGGGCTTAAAAAGGAAATAACTCTGTATTAAAGCCTTTTTAAAAGTGTTTCTACTTGATATTTTTGTAACTCAAGTTTTCGTAAAGTAAACTTTACCTGAATAATTGACCAATGCTAGCTTCTACCTAGCTCCCTTCTTAAGTAACAAGTTTAGTATTATATTCTGCAGAGCTTTAACTCTAAGAATTTCTTTTAAAAGCCTTGAAATCTATGACTTTGAAAAATATTTTGATAATAAACCATTTTCTGAAGATTCACAATGCACATTAATATAGTTTATGAAGTCCTAAGGTCCTGTAGTAAGAAAACATTTGATTTCGTTTACTTTACCACATCCAAATTTATCTGAGTGTTGTTTTTTTCAAACATTTATTAAAACTCTCAGACAACATTTCCTTGGAGGTACAATAACAAACATATGTATTTACTTAAGGATAAAAAGGAGAAGGAATGAAAAGCCCAGATAATTTCTTTTGTAAAATGTAATTCTCTAAACCCACAAAGCTTTACTTCCAATTAGAAACACTGGCTAGAAAAAAAAATTAGGTGTCCTTTAAAATACTTGTATTGAAAACTTCAAATATTAAAAAATAATAAGAAATGAAACACTTAACAAAAGCTCAGATAGTACATAAGAGAAATTTCCATCTCTAAGGTCTGTCTTGAGTTTTCTTAAAATAGGAATGGTCCACTTATTTTCAAATGTCAATGTATATAACTTTTTTAAGACTTCATGTGATGAATGATCTATTTATATAAAATAGTCATTACTTCCCTCTTAAAATCATATTTTCTCCTTCTTATCTAAAATGACATGGATGTGAGGAGGCCACGTGAGTTAAATTACCAAAGGCATCAAATATCATAAGTGGAATAGAGTCTGATTAGGCAAATCCAAAAGGGTCTTTTCCTCTGTGCTCTTTGCCAGTTCCATCAACTTTCTCTGTCGCTTCCCCTTTTCTGCCCTTTCTCAAATCAATTCATTTCTATGCAAATGCTTGCATCTCAATATGGAGAATATATGATAAGAAATCCGACTTTTTCTATAGACAAGCTGCTTATTGAGTAATTCATCCATCCTTTACTCAAACAGAAAACCTATGACTATCATCATTCATTCACAGGGGTGTTTTCCCACCTGAGGCAAGGACACTATTTTAATTTTGCTGTAGAGATGGCGGGCACATTTCTGCTCTATTACAGTCAGCATCCCACTTTGCATGAATGTTCCAGAGGCATTTTCCCTTCAGAGCCTTCCAAATATTCTTTCTTCACAGAATGCCATTCACCTTGCATGCTCCCTGACTTACCCAATCCTAGCTGTTTTTTGAAAGATGCAGCCTCCTCAGCTGTTGCAACCCATCTTTATTCCATTCATGCATATAAGTTAACACTTACATATTTCACCTTTCTTTGTCTTTTAGTTTTTCTAAAACAGACGATAAAGTTCTTGAACAAAACACGACTTCTAATGTGTTTTTTGTTCTCAGTAATTACTACAATGTGTTCACCCCATGACGGATGTCCATAAAGATTTGATGAGTCAAATGCAGTGGGGTTATTAACAAGGATGAATTGTCAGGGGTGAAAGGTTCACTTTGTGAGAGGAAAGAGCCAAAGTAAAATGATGAAGACCTGTGAAGTTTGTGAGGTTGTGTTAGCTGATAAATGCATGTCATCAAAGAGTGTTAAAGTTTCGGGCTGCATGCTGTGATGGTTAATTTTATGTAACAACTTGCATGGGCCATGGGTGTCTGACTAAACATTGTTTACATGTACTTCTGGGAGAGTGTTTCTGGCTAAGATCAGCATTTGAACTGGTGGGCTCTCAAGCAGATCACCCTCCTGGATGAGGCTGGACATCAGCCAATCTTCTGAGAGCCTAAGTAGAATAAAAGGAAGAAGGACAAATGCTTCCTTTTCCCTGCCTTTCTGTTTAGCTGCAACATCTTTTTTTTTCTTCTGACCTGGGACTGGGATTTACAACTTTGGCTCCCCCAGTTCTCAAACCTTAAACCGCAGACAGAATTAAACCACAAACATTTCTGGGTTGCCAATTTGCAGAAGGCAGCTTATAGGATTTCTCATCTTCCAAAACCATGTAAGCCAGTTCCTCATAATAAATATATGTTTAAATACTCTAAATATTATATATATAATTTATACATAAACCAGTTATAACATTTATAACATATATAAATATATGTATATTAATTATATAATATGTAATAGATGCACACACACATACTAGAGAACCCTAATATAAACATTCTATTAGTATCCTAGAAATTAGCAAAATAAGAAGGTCAAATGAATTACTAAAGCTGCCTTCATGGGCGGTGCCTGTGGCCCAGTGGGTAGGGTGCCGGCCCCATATACGGAGGGTGGTGGGTTCAAACCTGGCCCTGGCCAAACTGCGACAAAAAATGGCCAGACATTGTGGCAGGTGCCTATAGTCCCAGCTACTTGGAGGCTGAGGCAAGAGAATTGCCTAAGCCCAGGAGTTGGAGATTGCTGTGAGATGTAACGCCACAGCACACTACTGAGGGCAATAAAGTAAGACTCTAAAAAAAAACTAAAGCTGCCTTCAAATCAGATTTTTTCCATGGAGGGATGAAGGAATGGAATAACATCATTCAATTGAGCCTGTGGGATAAATATTAGTAGAGATTTTTAAGCCTATATATTAGCAAGATCAAAAAAATCAATTTTTTTATTAACTTAAGCTTATTTTCACAACTGGTTAATAGTTAACACATAGAAGTACAAAACTTCAAACTCTTTATTGAGTTAACTCAAAGAATGGAAATTATATAAAATGTTAACAACTTAACTTTTGAAATGTCCAAAATAGAGTAAGAGACAGTTTTATTAGGTGGTTAAATGGCATATTTAAAAGTAGATATTGCTTTATTTTTCTATGTTCCCTTAGGCTATGTTTACAGAAGCCAATCTAGTTAGGCAAACTAATTAATACAAATCTAGTTATAAAAATAAGTATCATTTATCTATTTCTTCTACTATTTTTGAGCTAGGTATTGGTATAAAGAAGTAAATATAATAAATAGGGTTCCTTTATTTACAGAGATTATAATTCTGTGAAGAAGATGTATAATAAATAGCTAATCATTATTATTTCTATAATAAACAGAAAAATACACAGAAAAGAATATATAAAGAGAAAAAATAAGAAAAATAATAAATAATCAACAACATAATTACATAGCAATTATGAAAGGAGACTGAGGTGCTAAGAAATTAAAAAAGAGGGTGGCGCCTGTGGCTCAAAGGAGTAGGGCGCCAGCCCCATACCCCGGAGGTGGTGGGTTCAAACCCAGCCCTGTCCAAAAAAAAAAAAAATTAAATAAGAGAAAACTTTTGGGATTATAGTGTTTTTAGGTTCTTATTTTAGACAATGACATTTAAAGGATGGTTTAGAAAGAACACTTCAGAGACACAGAACGTATCTAAATTTGGAGAGAATTTTTGGTGTAGCAGAAGCGAAAGTGAGTGATGAACACGATATGCGTGGAAAAATTGTAAAGGATCAATTGATTAGGGGATAACAGACTGGAATAAGTACAATGTTGTTCAAGGAAAGAAAGGGTAATATAAATTTCAGTCTTAAAAAAATTAACAAGCTGCTATGTGGAAAATACTAGAAGAGAACAAGTAAGGAAATGGAAAACAATTAGGAGACTATTGTGTTACCTTAGAGGCCGAAAGAAATATGCTGTTTTCTTGACTTGGGTAAAACCCACCTATCTCAGCCTCCCAAAGTGGTAGGATTTGACGTATGAACCACCACACCTGGCCAGTTTCCAGGTTTTTGATCTGAGCAACTAGATAGATAATTCAGGTACAAAAATCAAGAGTTCAATTTTAGGCATTGTGTTAATGTGGACTATTTGCATCATTAGTGACAAGAACTCATCTCAAATTAACTCATACAAAAAGGATAATTTATTAGCCCAAGACTATGGATGATTTCAGGTACTGCTGAGAATGACACTTTATTTACTATGTAAATTGGTTTCCCCCTCTCTCTGTGTGATACTCTGGTTTTCTTTAACCCTTTCTTCACATTATGGGGAAGGTGCCAGTAATAGTCATCACAGGGTGATAGGGTTCAGCATCTATAAACCAGATTTCAGAGAAGAACCAGGTCCTCTTTCTGGTTCTACCACTGCTATAGCTTCCAATGGACCACCGGTTACTGTCATATGAAGTGGAGCAATGTGAAAGTAAAATTATTGATCATTTTTGTTTTTTTAACTTTATTCTTTCTTGATTTCCATCATATCACCTTTTACTCAGTTCTCTTTGCATTTCTGTGCATTTCTATATTTTCTCTTCTGATATCCTTTGTTTATATCTTAAACACTGCTGTTCTTCCACCTCCACCCACTTTGCTTCTGCTCGTTCTTAGTATCTTTCTCTGAGCTTGCATCTTTATTATCATAACTGTAAATTTTCTCATATTTAGTCAACAACTATTCATTGAATACTACCATGTCAGACACTATTCCAGGCACTATGAGTACCATTAGTAAAATATTTATTTAAATTCATCTATACAACATCTATTATTTATCATCTATTTATTTTTTATTGAATTTTTTTTTTAGAGAGAGTCTCACTCTGTTGCCTGATAGAGTGCCGTGGTGTCATCCTCAAACTCCTAAGTTCAAGTGATCATTTTGTCTCAGCCTCCCGAGTAGTTGGGATTACCATGCACTACCATGCCTGGCTAGTTTTTTCTATTTAGAAAAAGTAGTAGAGATGAAGGTCTCTCTCTTGCTCAGGCTGGTCTCGAACTCCTGAGCTCATGCAATCCACCTTCCTCGGCCTCCCAGAATGCAAGTATTACAGGTATGAGCCGCAGCACCCAGCCTATCATCTATCTATTTTAACTAAAAAAAAAAAAAAAAAAAGATTGACATAGGTCAAAGAAAATACCACTTACGTATATGGGCAACAAAGAATTGCAGTTCTAGTAAACTGAGTTAAGGCTCAGGCAAATAGTTTCCCATACGGCAAGCACAGAATAGCATTTTTTTTTTTTTTGAGACAGAGCCTCAAGTTGTCACCCTGGATAGAGTGCTATGGCATCACAGCTCACAGCAACCTCCAATTCCTGGGCTCAAGCGAGTCTCTTGCCTCCGCCTCCCTAGTAGCTGGGACTATAGGCGCCCACCACAACGCCCGGCCATTTTTTGGTTGCACCCGTCATTGTTGTTTGGCGGACCCAGGCTGGATTTGAACCCGCCAGCTCAGGTGTACGTGGCTGGCGCCTTAGCCCATTGAGCCACAGGTGCCGAGCCAGGATAGCTTTTTTTTAATAGGAAATTTCTGCCAAAAGTTGTTGAGGCACTTCATTGGCTGTGCAAAAAGCCTAAATTGCAAACTCATTCTGATTGGTTAATTAAGGTACTCCCAGCTGAGAGATATTGATGGCTGGTGGTAACCAACTTAATATTATCCATATCTATTGGACATTTCGTGGCTTGACTCTCAGCAGGTGAGACCAATCCTCTCACAATCTCCAGACTCCACCTTAAATCTTTAGTCTTAATTACTTCCTTTTATTTCATGCTATTTGTCTATATCGTCTTTTTAACTGCTGATGCTTCCCAAATCTATCTTGGAACCCAAGGAGACTCTATGCACTGAGCTTCTGATTGATACGTACAAGTTCCTGTTATGCATACCTGCCTAAGCAACACAAGACACTGCGTAACTAAAAAATACAAACAAAAATCATCTTCTCCCTTAAACCTGTTCTTCCTCGTCGTTTTCTATCTACACAGTTAATAACAACTATCCGTTCAGACACCAAGAGAACAACTTTCTTTCCTGATTCTCTTTCATTTCATCTTTCAACCAGTCACCAACATTTTAAATCCCATTTATTTTTTAAGTTAATTCAAGACCCCATCATCTCTCACCTGGTCTATTGCTGTAGTCTTCCAACTCATCTCCTAGACTCCAATTTCCTTTCCGTCAAATTGAACTTCCAAATCACTGTCAGAAGGTTCCACAAAAAATGAAAACCTGATCACCCTTCGCCTCCTCTCATAACCATTATCTCGTCATAATAATTCAAGTGTATGACATAGGTCATCTGACCACCACCTCCCCTTCCCTACCCACAGGTTCATTGCTTGGCAATTCTCCTTAAGCATTTTATTGTTAGCATTTTCTCTTGACACACTCTGGTCTTAAGATTTACTACTTTTCATCTCTCCTTCTTTATCAGGCAAATTACTTAGGCCATCTAACAGATTTCTTCCCAGAAGGCTTTTTTGGAGCTTTAAGGTTGGACTTCATGCTTCTCTCTGTATCCATTCATTTACTCATTCATTCACTTACAGCAAGCTTCACTTATTCTTCCTTCTGCTATACTAGACACATGCTCCCTTGTTATTCTTCTTGATAGGACTTATAAGCCATGAGAAGAAAGAAGGCACATCTTATTTATCTTTGTCTAATTTAGGGCCTTATGAAACATATTTATTGAGTGAATGAATAATTTTCTCCTCTTTCAAACTTAAATATTTCAACCAACTATCCATATGTACTCCTTATGATAATATTATGTAGGTGAATAGCATCTTTGAATTTACAAAATACTTTCAAATGTGTTATCATGTTTGAACACAATCACTTTTAAGGGAGCATAAATAAGTTTTGATATTCCCATTTTTAAGAACAGGTAAGTGGAGGTTCAAAGAGATTTATTCAAGGTTAAACAATCAGTGAGGGAACTGAAACTCTGCGCAATTCTTTGGGTTCTAAAATACACAAATTTCCCCAACCCAGAACTGCCTGCTCTCTAGCTGACTGATTCAGTCTTCTAGTTCCTTCTTTCTGAAACTTGCCATCCATGTTTTCTAAACGATGAGTAAGAAAGTAGACACGCCTGTTCGAGCTAGCCTGACCTTTCCCTGAGCTGCAACCTATTACTAGCTACCTACTTTATGGTTCTCTTCTTGCATGTGCTACACCACTTCAAAAACAGCCTGTCGAAAATCAAATGTATCTGCTTTGCTCTCATTCTCTTTGACTCCCACCCATGCTAGTTTGCCCTCCAGATCATTTTATGATTTCTAGCATTGATATTTTGTCTTGGGAATTTGGAAATTAAAGTTACAGCTATATCTAGCTATCCATCTCTTGAAAATAGGCCTCTTTTACTGATAAATTATCATTATTTATTGAAAACCTGCCAGGCTATCATTCATTCCTTCAGGGCCTTACTGAACAAAGACGTTTTAGAAAATTAAATATGGCATGCTGAAAATAGTATGCTACCCCTTGCATAATTAGATTTAGGCATAAAAATATTTCAGAGACAACCTCAGCTGAAAAAAGGTGAAAATTTCTAATAATGAGATTAGCTTTATTACTTCAATTACACTTTTGAGTGAGAAGTATGTTACTCTTATTTTTCATCTTGTTTTTATTTCAGCTGTTTTTCTATAATGAGAAGGGCAATGCCATCTGTTTTTTTTCTACCTGTTCCTATCTTTGTTCCATGCCTGTCAGTCATGTAGCTGTATAATGAAATCAGGGCAAACAAGATTCCCTTTTTGTATTCACCAAGTTTGGTAGGGGTGAGGTCTGGTCTTTCTGCATTTTAACAACTTATCTGTTATTTTAATATCTGTTTGAAATCATTTGCTAAATGAAAATATTGTTAAAATTAAATTATCTGTAAAAGACAAGATAGCTCAAACTATATGTTAAGTACTGCTCAAAAAAACCCTATATCAATGTGTAAGTAAGGCATAAACTATGTTAATCAACTTGGTTATCTTAATTTGTGAATTAAATTTTAGAAATAAAATCAGAAAGTTATTATAATTAAAGAAAGAAAGTTGACAATTCTAGGTCTGGGTTTCTAATACCATGGGTAAGATCAATCCTGTAATATGCTATCCAGATCCAATTCATAGAAAACTGTTCTGCCCAGACCTTGAAATCCCCAAAGACCACCAGGGAGCCGAGTCCGATGCAAAAGCAAAGAGCCTTTATTCAAACTTGAGCTAGGTCTCTCAGGGGCTCCAACGCAGCAGATCCGGGCTGAGAGCCCGACACCTGGGTTACAGGGGTTTTTATTGTGGTTACAAAATGTGTTGGGGTTTTCAACTCTAGCAAGCATAGGGTTGGCTGATCTACTTCTTTTTTTTTTTTTAATAATTTTATTGAATCATAATTATGTACATTGGTGCAATCACAGGGCACGATTCATATACATTCAGAAATATTTTGATCATACTGTTACAGATATCCTTCATGGCATTTCCTTGATCACTA
>CAUYON010085789.1:0-26569 GCA_963573935.1 Arctocebus calabarensis | reverse complement strand
GTCTTCTGTGCAATAATTGGTTTGTAGCCTTCACTTGGAAAATATAAATTTGCTTCATATTAGGGGTGTATACATTGGATACTTTTTCTTCCATTCTAGAGATACTTTGCTAAGGAGAACATGTTCCAGCTCCATCCATGTAAACATGAAAGAGGAAAAGTCACCCTCTTTCTTTAAGGCTGCATAATATTCCATGGTATACATGTACCACAGTTTATTAATCCATTCGTGTACCGATGGGCTCTTGGTGGGGGAGATGGGACAAAGGGTGAGATCACATGTGTGGTACCTATTCGAAGGGTCAGGAGAAAACTTCTAAATACGGATCAAAAATGTTTTCATATAGTAAAGGAGAAAATATCATGAATGTTATGTCAATCAGGTTGATAAAAATATCTCAGATAGCATGTGAAGCCTGCACACTGTACCCCATGATTGAACTAATATACACAGCTATGATTAAAAAAAAAAAAAGGAATAAGACTTCATACAGAGGTTTCTTTTCAGAAATCAAAAGATGGAAAAGCAAAGTTTCAGTTTTGGAGCGTGCATCCTGCCCCTGCTACCTGCCCCTAGCCAAATGACGTAGGCTTTCTGAGCCTGTTACTTCCTGGTGTTTCACATGGGAGCAGGGCCGGTCCCCAGCATATCAGCTCGTGAGTATTAGGTGAGGCGTGCCAGCATCCTCAGCCCAGGACCTGACAAGCAGCTAGTGTGTCCTGGGTGCCGCTAGCAATCAAGACCTTGACTGTGAAAATCAAACGGCTGTCACATGTAAACTTCAGATACATACTAGCAAAATAAGACTCTTACCTTGCAAGTTAAGAGCAGGAAACAGGACAAATTAAAAACATTTTATACATTATATTTATCAAAAGAAGCCCTCTGCTGTTGTAATATAGTATGATCCCCATGGGCGAGAAAACTTTATTCCCGAGGTACTAAAAAGTAAGCCGATGATAAAACTAAATCTGTTGTAAATGTACAAATGACCTGGCCAATTCCATTAAAGGGTGTGCCTATGTCTATATATACCTTATATAATTTTGAAGAAAATGACTTCAATGTACAACAGCAACTTCTCATTTGAAGATGAAACACCTATGGTAATAGACAACTGGGGGAAAAAGACTGAGTGTTCCATATATAAAGGTGGCATATCTATGCTGTTGCTTATTAAGCCATAATTTTCTGTTTGTAAATATGTCAGGAGCTTATTAATACAGTATTATTCAATCCACACTGGAATTTGCTAAAGGAATACTTAGGATCCATATATGTGTAAAACTATAAAATTATTTCACAATCAAAAAGACCACATCTTAAAACAGCCTTCTGTATACGGTACATATCCCAAGGATAGACTAATTTACAGAAATGCTGTCCAGGAGCTTATCCTCTGTGTGTGTAAAGATCGTCTTGCTAGCAAAATAAAAATGCCACTTTCCCACAACTCTAATGCAAGAGACTCTTTGCTATAAGCATTTCTGGAGAGAAAATGACCTAGTGAATCAAACTGTCTGTGGTTGGAAATATTTTCTCACGTATGCTTATACTGTCAAAGAAAAAAAGCATACAGTAAGTAAGACTGTGTGTGTGCATGTCTGCTGGGATGGGTGTGTTTTGTTTGTGACCCAGAAGACCACAGGGTCCTCCTAAGAAAAATTATTGGGAGTGAAAAACTGAAAATCTTAAATGATAACTTAATACATTCTAAACATTATTAACCAAAATATTATATATTCATCAATATCCTACAACCCTATAGCCCCATGGTACATAATGGGGATGTGTGTCTGTGTGTCTCTAAGTCTGGTCCACCATACATGGAGGCAAATCCTTAGCAAACACTTTTCAATCAAAAAGTACTTTTTCTTTTAAAATGAGCTTACAAAAAAATGCTTGTGAAATCTTCATTTGTAAATCTTTAAAATTAGGATCCATTAACTTTTGTACTGAAGGCATTACTATAATTCTCCCCAAACCCATTTATTCTACTGAAAAAGTACCTATACTTTTTAATGCCATAATCATCATCCTCCTTTTCAGTTAGAGGGTCCAATTCCTTTACATAAAGTATTTTTCTCAATATAAATTCATTATACTATTCATTGACTACAAGGATCTTCTAATATGGTATATATAATATGGAAGCCTCCCAAGTCATCTTTGTATCAGACTTAAGGAGATATAATACACACACATATTTCTCTAAATATAAAACATTTTTGTGATATCTAAAAATGTTAAACTCCCTCCCAGAAGAATCTAAGAAAATACTAAATGATAAGCTTTTATGTCAAATACAACAAAGCTTCCATCAGGTCTTCTTTTATTTAGCACTAATCAGTTCTGCTAAATCCCGGCATATGTATTATATTGATTTTTCTCTGTTTATCAATCCCCATTATATCATTGTCAAAGAAAATGCAAAAGAAGTGGGAGCCACTTGAGTTCCTGGCATGTGAAAAGTGAAAGCAAGACAAAGGTTTGATGAAAAGAAGGGTCAAATAAAGGATAAACATATTGAGAACTGAAGTTTTTACCACTTAATGTAGAGAGTATTGTTAAGAGAAAACAACGAATCTTTCAATCATGAAAACACACTGTGAGTGTCCTTTTCCAAAGGACTACATTTATTTAACTATGTGTTCCCAATTCAAGGTAAACCCCTTATTAAAACACCACGCCTCCGTTGCTTATTTGCTACGTTTAAATTATACGAAACTCCTTAATTACTGAGAGTCTAAATGAAGTAGATCCTAGATTCTCAAGGAAGTTTCCATTTTCCAGATGCTTATAGCTGTGTTTATAACAGAATCTATTAGAGTCCCTGGCTAATAAGTTAATATTTAATTTGTAATTTCCTTAAAACACAATAATAGCGTGCTGATAAGAATATTTTCATAAGCCAAGTTTGCTCTTGAAAGAGGAAAACATCTATAAAAACAGTAGGTAGATAATGTAAAATAAACTAAACCACAATTCTCACACACACGAACAAAAGGCAAACATATTGCGAAAGAAAAAATTTCTGAAATGCTACACAGGTGATTGACTTGAGAGGTCACAGAAGGTACCCCTCTTTTAAGCTTCATTCTTTTGAATTATTTTACAAGAAGAGAGTTGTGAAAAGGAAGAGCTCACGCCTGAAAGGATAAATGTAATGCTTCTGCTAATCTATAATTCTGACCCAAATTCCTTACGTAGCTCCCTCTCATTATTCATTTTCTTTTCGGAACCATTCAACTTGGATAGTATCTGAGAAATCATAACCCAGTTTTCCTAGACCAGCTATACCCAATATTTAACCAAATGTGGTTAGGTTCTCCACCTTGCCCTCACCGACAGGGATTTAAAGGAGGGGTGGGAGATAATAATTTGGAAGTTTCACTATCTGGACAAAATTATGTAGAATGTTTCAGACCAGCGGTTCTCCACCTGGGGGTCGAACGACCCTTTCTCAGGGGTCGCCGAAGACCATTCTGCATATCAGATATTTACATTACGATTCATAACAGAAGCAGAATTACAGTTATGAAGTAGCAATGAAAGTAATTTTATGGCTGGGGGTCACCACAACATGAGGACCTGTATTAAAGGGTTGCAGCATTAGGAAGGTTGAGAACCACTGGATTAGACCCACGTTTCTTGCGTGTCCCTGGAGGTGACGTGCCTCTGCTAGGGTTACTTACACATAGGATCTGTACCTCCACCAAAACTAAAGCGCCCTCGTGACCTTTGGTTTCACCCCTCAAAATGGACAGATATATTACTGCATATTCTATCTTTTATGTCGATGGGATAAAGGAATGAGAACCAAAACATTGTGTACGTGCAAAAATAAATTAGTCATCCCTACTTCTTTCAATGCTGTTCAAGGATCAGAATGGTAAAGAGTTTTTCTCTTCTGAATTTTTTAGTAAAAAAAGATTCTTTAAAAAAAAAGAATATGGTAGAATGGTAGATATCTAATAGTCCATTTCCACTATTTTTCATATTTCTTGGTGTCCCAGATCCCTTTTGAGAAACAGATGTAAGCTGTGCACCCAGCCCCCCATACAGTATACACATACAAAGAATGCTGCATATAATGTCAAGAGCCTCGTAGAAGCCCCCAAATTAAAAATTTATAAACTCTGAGAATGGAAATGTCAGATATAGGGGTGCTTAGTCTTTCCATGTAATCAATTATATTATCCTATGCAATTAATTACAGGGGCTCGAGGCAGGTGACTGTTCAGGATGACCGTTCAGGATGAGAACGTATATAAGGCTGATTCCATCCAGCACCTGATACATCCTAAATCCAAATAGGGATGTTTATGATGAAAGAGGAACTGCTGAGTGATGGTGCAGGCAAGCCCCTGAGGTTTGCGCTGCTCATTTCTAAGCAGAAAGTAAAGGTATTAGAATAAAATGGAAAAAAAATTCTTAGTGGTAAAAGCTAGGAAGAATTGGAATTTTCTAAGCAAGTTGGTTCAAGTACAGAAATACAGAAGAGATATACTAAGCTATTTAGTAAAATCTTGGCAAGTCAAAGTCATTTTTCATTTCCCCCTACTTTACACTTCATTATCAGTTTGCATATTTAGCATCAAGTACTGTGGAGACACTCTGGAAAAACGAAATTATGTAATTACCATTATTAATATATACCTACACACACAAGTATACTGTATGTACCAGTTTTTTCTTTGTTCAAAACAGCAGGGTGTGCTTTATTCTTTAAACTAAACTAAAAATAAACTTCAAACTATGAAACTAGATCATAGTAACACAGTCCAAAATCTATACATTGTGTAACTGCAGTAAGTATGCTCATCAATTTCCTATTCTATGTATTCTCTGTGTAGTCAAGACTTTTTCTGTGAAGCTAGAGTACTCATAGGAAAAACCAACAACTCAGCCAAAGCATCACAATAATTGTATTGGAATTAGATATTCTTCAGTAACAAACTCATTCTCCTCTAAAAATCCCTTTCAAGAAGAATTTATAAGCAACTGACATGATAACTAAAGATTAATCATCCCTATTTGGATTTAGGATATATTTGGGTTATACACTGAATCATGCTTTTGAATTACTGTTTACAACATAATTTCTTAGATTCTGAAATCTTCCAGTTCCGAGGGTAATTAACTGGCTTTATAAAAGAGAATGTTAAAAAAAAAAAACTCTAAGTGCTATGGGCCAGGTATTTTAATAGGAACTTTCATGTAAGTTTTCACTTGACCATATAATGCTTAAGTATCACTTATATAGCATGTTAAAGATAGATTAACAAAAGTAATAACAGTGAGTTATATTTTAGGCACATGAAGTCTGGGAACAGAATGTATGACTTTAGCTACAGCTGTCACCCACAGGCTGCAACTTCGGGGGATACTGAAGCCCCTTTATGGCATTAACACCCTGGATTGTAATTATATTTGTTTGTCTTTCTCTACTAGATGGTAAGTCCCTGAAGACAGAAACCATATATTGATTATAGTGCATTCCAGTACCTGATAATAAATCTCTGTTGAATAAAAATAATGAAGTGTTTATTTACAGATGACCTTCCAACAGAAGTTGGAGATTAAAACACTACAAAGATAATACATAACCAGAATAAATTTTAAATGAAAATAATCTCTAAATGGATAGCCCACATCAGTTACCTAGAACCTACTTAAGACACGAGACTCCCCAATATCAGAATTAAAGTGCCAAATAAACCTTTAACACCGTGAATACAAATCTCTAGGCTATGATAGACACTCTTTTCTTTCCTAAATATAATTCTGTCGATGACTTGGTAATTATGATGAATATCATTATACAGGACTTTGGAGGTAGCTGTTACAAAAGTTGGCAAAAGTCAACGCATGAGAGAGACACAGTGAAGCTTGCCCAGCAGTATCTCGGGGAGCTGATGCCCTTGGGGGCTCTGATCTTGTCCACTCCCCTCCAACACTTCGTAATTAATGGAAAATCATGGGCTCTGGTTCTAATCTCAGCCCTGACACTTTATTATGTGAATCCTAGACAAGTTAAATCTCTCTGGTCCACCATCTCTTCAACTGTTAAATTGGAGTTAATACCACTCTACTGACTGTTATAGAAGTCAAGTGAACATTCATTCCCTTCAGGGCCTTTCTTTCTCCTTCCTTGCTTACAAGGTATACCTTATTTTTAATGGTTACTATAATATAGGTAACCATATTTTCTGAACAAAAAATTGAGGGACATAATCAAACAACTAACCTAAAATTAATAGACAGACTTTTCTAGAAAACTCAGGACACATTGGCTGGGCACAGTGGCTGACGCCTGTAATACTAGAACTCTGGGAGGTCAAAGTGGATGAACTGCTTGAGCTCAGGAGTTTGGGACCAGCCTGAGCAAGAGCGAGACTCATCTCTATTAAAAACAGAAAAACTATGCCAGGCAGAGTGGCTCACGCCTATAATCTAGCACTCTGGGAGGCCAATGTGGGTAGACTACTTGAGCTCAGGAGTTTAAGACCAGCCTGAGCAAGAGCAAGAGCCTGTCTCTACTAAAAAGAGGGGGAGAAAAGCTATCCAGGTGTGATGGCACACACTTATAGTCCCAGCTGCTTGGGAGGCCAAGGCAAGACGATTGTTTAAACCCAGGACTTTGAGGTTGCTGGGAGCTTAGGCCATGGCACTCTAGTCCAGGCAACAGAGTGAGACACCATAACAACAACAACAACAAAAATCCAAACAAATGGCATAGTCCAAGATTGCGCAAGATTGTGGCTAGTGCACTATTTCCTTTTATTAAAAGCCTAAGCTCCACATTTGTTGTTCTGTTTTTCCATTCATTTACAGAATTGTATATTCACACCTGCTTTCATCTGCTCAAAAGTTACAGACTAACAAGCACTGTGCCCCGGGACTATAGCAGTAAGGCAGGTGGGCACAGTTCCCCATGCTACAGAATTTAACAATCTAGACTCAAAGAAGAAACAGCCATTTGGCCAAAAAAATCATCCAAATAAATAATTACAGGCTGTAATAACTTGTGAAATATGTGAGAGAGCATCTATCACAGAGAAACCTGACTCAGCAGTGGGTGGGTGGAGGACCGAGGGATGTGGGGTTACTTAACCACAGGGTTAAGGGAGGAGTGGCTTGACCCCTGCTCCAAGGACGTCACGGTGCTTCCATGCATAACATCTGTCTACATGTCATGCTGCAGCTTTTCACTTAGTCCGTGATTTCTCTCCACTTATCCCCCAACACAGTATCAGCGGGATCTGGCTGAAAGGTGGCCAGATTTTGAATGAGAGGATTCGGGTTTGAGTCTCATCTGTGAATGTATGTAGCCGGGCTGCACTGTGCTCACTTCATCGCCTGGAGAGGACACTCAGTGCCTTCCCCGACCACTGCAGGAGTTCTGGGAATGAGCACAGTCCTGAGATCAGTGATGCCAAAGCTCTCATTGACCAGAAGAAGAACAGTGCAAACTCATTGTTCTTTATCTTTTCTGCTTTTAGATGCCTGTTCACTGCTTCTGGTGCTATCGGAAGAGACATTTTAAATATCCCACGCCAAAGGTCTATTTTCCTTCTAGTTAGAATTTTAACATTACGTACATCTTTTTTCACTCTTTCACTCAAAAGATCTTCAGAACGTGTTTATGTATCCAAGTCACAGGCATTAGGGAATAGGATGTTTAAAATCAAAATGTGGCACTACTCATAATCATTGAAGTCTAGACTTTTCATATATCTCTACACCAAGTCCCATCTATAATGGCAAAGGGTAAAAACACCCTCTGCCTTAACTGTACTCAGTCTCAATGAAAAAATACATTTTGTGTTAGAAATGGAAAATGCTAAAGATCTCTAAAGATTTCCAAAAAATGCCTAATTAATTGCATTCAATAATCACAAGCCTGACAACTAGGCTTCAATTTGAACCTAGATTTTGTACCTCCTCAGAGCAAGGTGACCATTCAGAAAACTGCCTATCAGTTTTACTTTACTCATCTGTTAAATGGCACAGTATGTATTACACATAGGTTGTCATAAAAACTATACTTTGGCAAAACACCAAACAATGCTCAATAAGTTTTTCCTTCCCATTTCATATACTTCTTGATTAATAATATTTAATAAGTAATGGAGTTTCAGGCAGCACCCGTAGCTCAGTGGGTAGGGCACCAGCCACATATGCCAAAGTTGGAGGGTTCGAACCCGGCCCAGGCCAGCTAAACAACAATGACAACTGCAACCAAAAAATAGCTGAGCGTTGTGGCAGATGCCTATAGTCCCAGGCTGAGGGCAAGAGAATCACTTAAGCCTCAGAGTTTGAGGTTGCTGAGAGCTGTGACACTACAGCACTCTACAGAGGGCAACATAGTGAGACTGTCTCAAAAAAAAAAAAAAAATTGGAGTTTTGCCACCTTACTATACTTAGGTTTGCTGAACATGAAACATACCCTTTTCTCCCAGGCTTTGCCTGACTGCCACATTGCTTTAGGAAGCACTGAAGCCCATCAGTTAGGATTAGAAAATCGGAGATTATAGGACTCAATTTTAAAAGAAATATTTAGGGAAAAGTAATCCTCTTTGCTTCCATGAATGGTAATGTTTTTGTAACTATATTGGAATTGGCATATTCCCGTACCAGTTCCCTATAAAGAATAATGATACTGAGCCACACTGTGAAACTGAAGAGTGGAAACAGAATTTACATTAGCGCCTCATTTATAGTCTGAACAATCCTTCACATGTGCCATGTCCTTACAAAGACAAAAAAGCAATTTGACTTAATAACATTTTCCATACGCATAATACTAAAAATTTTCAGGGCTATTCCTGTTGTTGTATCTTTGTAATAATTTCCTAAGTTGATGGTGTCAGCGTATGCCACGGTGTATCACACGAGGTACAGGTTGGGCATCTGAAAGGCACAGGAGAGAAGTGTTTTTGATTTTTGAATTTTTCAGACTGTGCAATGTTTGCACCTATGTGAGATGCCTCCGGAATGGGACTCAAGTGGAAGCATGGAACTCAGTTATGTCCCCCTCCACACACACACACAGCCTGAAGGTCATTTCACACAGCAGTTTTGATAATTTTGTGCATGAAACAAAGTTTGCATGCACTGAACCATCCAAAAGCCACCCATGTGGACAATCTGGGGTTGTCTGGCATTGCCATCATGCCTGGCTCTGAATCTATATGCCACGAATAAGCAGTCATTTTCTTAAACTCACTCACACATAAGTACTTACCAGCAAAAAATACGACATATATATCTGGAATATGCAGAAAGGATATATCATAGCAGAAGGAGACTGGGAGGGCCCTTTCTTCCCTTGAGAACACTGAATAAACTTATGTGTAATATGCCTGCACTTGGTGAACTGTCACATGAAGTCAGGTGTGGAATTTTCCACTTGGGGCATCAGATCAGTGCTCCCCAAATTTCAGATCTTGGAACATTCTGGTTATAGGGTTTTCAGATAAGGTATGCTCAACCTGCACTGGTAAAACCAGCTCTAGAATGTTCACCTCCTTGGTCCCCTGACCCAGAATTTCTTAACCTGTTTTGGGCCATGGCACCTTTTGGCAGTCTGGTGAAGTCTACGGACCTCTTCTCAGAATGACTTTTTAAGTGCCATAACTAGACTCCACAGAAATCAATTAGATTGACAGTTATCACAATATTTTAAAACGTGAGATAGTAATGTACTGCTTTATTAGTGTGTGAAATAACAAGATCTAGCTATGATTAATAAATACTGCAATTTTAAAGAAGTGATAAGCTTAAATATTTTGATATCTCCACAACTATAACATGATATAAAAATCTCTGTCATTTTATCAGTGGCAACGTCAGCGGTTCTGTTGATAGAGCTGTGGTTTACTGTCTTTCTTCATCATTCAGGGAAATTATAAGTTTCGGTTAGATAGTAGTGAAAATAAAAGTGTAATTGTTTTCTCCATCCACATTCACAAACTCCTGACCCCAGTGGGACTGCAATCCTGCCCCAACAAACTTCACCAATTTATAAGACAGCCATAGGACACCTTAAAGTATTTCAAGGTATAACAAACATTGTCCTAAATATCAGTATTAAAATCTAAAAATCAAACAAACAAACAAAAAAAAACCCAGAAAATTCTAAATTCAACAATGCAAAGCTTTTATTTCCCAACCACTAATCTTATTCCCAATCTTTATAAGGGCTCTAAGATGAAATATGAAATTGTAAACACGTAGTCTGTTGAAAACAGATAATGTTGGATAAATTCACTTTGGTTTCCAAAATCAAATGATAACACAGCAGGTATATCCACACACTTCAAGGACATACAAAATGATGAAGAAGGATGCATTTGTTTCCATGCCTTCTCCACATCCACTCCGGTGGCCTTCCCTCCAAGAATTTTGCACCCTCACTGCTTGCTTCCTGGCTCCAGTACACCCCAGTGCTACGCTACCTAGCACACCGAAGTACTTCCTGTCAGATGACTTCAAAGCAACCATTAATTCACTTCTAGGAGATACAGAGACCCCAGCATCTGAACCCAAAATAAGGAGACCTGGCTTGACGAGTATGGGTATACTCGTGACGACAACTCAACAAAATACTTGCTGGAAATACTTGCTCCTGGAAGACACGTTAGGCAAGTCAATGCACACACAGGTGAGTTCTTTATTCTTCCACATATTAGCCTGACCCTCCTGCTCTGCCATTGCTCCCCTCACCTGCTCTGCTCACTACACCATAGAGGGAGATCTTGGAATTCTTTGCAATTATGTAACTGAAATGGTTAGAAGTATCGGAGGTGGCTCCGCGCCTGTGGCTCAGTGGGCTAAGGCACCAGCCATGTACACCTGAGCTGGCAGGTTCAAATCCAGGCCCGGGCCCGCCAAACAACAATGATGGCTGCAACCTAAAAATGGCCTGGCGTTGTGACGGGCGCCTGTAGTCCCAGCTATTTGGGAGTCGGAGGCAAGAAACTCGCTTGAGCCCAGGAATTGGAGGTGGCTATGAGCTGTGATGCCACAAAACTCTATCCAGGGTGACAGCTTGAGGCTCTGTCTCAAGAAAATTTAAAAAAAAAAAAAAAAAAAAAAAGTATCTGAGGTAATTTCAGCTCCACATGCGCTATTAATTTATTTATTTTTGGTGGTCATACAGTTTACTCCATAGAATCAGCCTTGAAGGAAATATAGATCTCCGAAGGGCATGGTTAACAGAAATGCCTCTCCGAAGGGCACGGTTAACAGAAATGCCTCTTTTTTTTTTGAGCACAGTAAGGTATCTTAGTAGCTATTCTGGAAGGGGAAAAAAAACAATGATTGGCTCTATAATTCAAATTTCAAGATACAATTACTACTTCAATAAAGTCTAAATTGATAAATTCAAACCAAAATATGTCTCTATTCTTTCTCATTAGCACAAGCCTCCTCATATAAGTAAAAATAAGACCTAACTAATCATAAGAAAAGCTGCTTTATTTCCTCTTTCCTTACATACGTAAGTCCAGAGTAACTGCCCTCCACCCTAAATAGCAACAGTGAAAATCACCCAGAAAACCCTGCAAGGGCCATAGGAGAAATGAATTTTCTCGACCATCATATCAAACACTAAAATGACATTCTATTAGTTATATTTGGATTTTGTTAAACAATAGCAAAATGTGTAACTGGCAATGTGACTTCACTAATGCCAAGCTATAAAACAACTACTTCGCTCTTAGGATTTATGTATGGTTTACTTATTCTTCCACTGAATAGGCTAACACATTGCAATATTTTCATAAGTAAAAAAATCCTTGTAAATGCAAAAAATAGATACATCAACTTTGTAAAGTCAAAATTGAATTTTGTCACTTCCTGAAAAATGCAAAAAAGTATTTCTACATTTCAGTCACTGTCTGAAAAATAATTAAAATATATAATAAAGTGGATTTGTCATGAGACTGTATGTTTATTACATTTTAAAAGCTTCCCCCCAAATTAAGATGTGGTTTCAAGGAATGCAAGTGCTTGAGCTAATACAGTTACCCAAATATTATACATGCACATATTCTTTCAGTATAATCATTCATAATGTTACATGAATGTAACTGTAATGTTAAATCAACAATATCACCATTTAAGTAAAAACTATTAAATATTAAAAAGTTTAATGGCATTCTCAAATAAGCTAAAAAAAATCTCTCTATTAAAATTCAGCTTGGGTATAATACGAAAAATGTTTTCATACCAAAAGAATTCTAGCTAAGCAATCATGTATAAACACAGATATTAGCCTGAAATTTAAGACAGACCGCTAAATTGAATGATGAGCCCATTAGCTTGAGTTCTACAGTTCATTAGCTTAACCACAATCCCAACCTAATATCCATAAAGTCACAAAGGCAAATGTAATATACCTCCTAAATTTAGAGAACTACACAATTTTTTCATTATTCAGGAAGGTTTATGTTCAGCATTACACTAGTGACAGTGAAGGGAGAACTAAGCAATCTTTGAGAAAGAAGTTGACTTAAAAAATATTTTTAAAACAAACAGTGAAAAACTATGTTTTTCTTAGGTTCAATGCAAACACTTTGAAAATGAAATTTTTCCATTCTTCATCTCCCTACCCCACCAAAAAAAAAAAAAAAAAATCCAGGCAGGGTGATGTGTGCTTTATAGGTCCAGGGATCTGAGACAGAAGCGAGCTGTGGTCACATCACTGCCCTCCAGCCTGAGGGACACAGTGAGGCTGTGTCTCTACAAAATATGTAAGAAAGGAAATTCTGCAAATTGCTGAGTATTCTTCCACCCAGAGATGTACAAAGCATCTATCATCTACTCAGATGCCCAAACTTTGTCCCCAGGTATCATCTTAAACTCTTTCCCTCCTCAAGCCCCACCATCCATCAGTGGCCAAGTCTCCCTGACTCCTCCGAAACACTCCTCAGATCCAGGGGAGTGGACCAACCCCTCTCACATGACAGTCACCTCCCTGCCCCTTCTCCTCTATCCTCCCTGAGACTCCAGAGCCCCAGGTCTCTGCTGGGCATCCTCCTCCACAGGGTTACGCACTCCAGTTTAGCCGAAAGTCCCTGACTGCAGGAGGAAGACACATAACAACAGCAGGTACTCCACCCCGGGGTTGCAATGTGCTTTACCACCGAGAAAGTACGTCCCACTGATCTACGACCCCGTCAAAGAGAATCGAGGGCAGGGAACAGAATCCCGAGCTATGCAGTAGTACTTTAAATGTCAGGGCCAAGTTTTAGCTTCCCTATCCCCTCTCTGCTATTGTTATTTATCATTAGCAATATTAAATAATTGACCGTGATGTATTTTTATTATTTAACAAAATCAACATGCTGCTTCCACATATATTTAGTCCTTCCGTGGCCCTAGTTATGCTGTGCACGAGGGGAGTCCTGCATGTTGTATCAGCGTATAATGGCTCATTTAATGCCAAATGTGGCTGAGAAAAAGCAGCAAAGAGTATCTGAAGCCTGTGTTGGTTCCTGGAGAAAGTAAAAGAAAAGATAGGACAAGGCCAGGCACTGTGGCTCACGCCTGTAACCCTAATACTCTGGGAGACTGAGGCAGGTGGATCCCTGAGCTCAGAAGTTCAAGACCAGCCTGAGCCAGAGCCCAGACCACGTGTCTTAAAAACAGCCGGACACTGTGGCAGTCACAGCTACTTGGCAGGCTCAGCCAAGAAGATGGCTTCAGCTCAAGAGTTTGAGCCTGCGGGCGGTGCCTGTGGCTCAAAGGAGTAGGGTGCCCGCCCCATATACTGGAAGTGGCAGGTTCAAACCTGGGCCCAGCCAAAAACTACAAAAAAAAAAAAAAAAAGGAAGAATAAAGGCAAACCTATAGCTTAAAAAAACGGATAAAACTATATAGAAAGCATAAGTAAACAGTAATATATAGAAGATATCCACGGAGAAAGCTCAGAATTGAGTGCGTCTTAATCCATCTTCATCTCCTGCTCTGCTTTGCCCACCACGGTTTCCCAGGAGATACAGCCGCAAGGAGACCGAGCTTGTCCGACCACACTGCGGGTATCTCTCTGGTCCTCTCCACTTTTCCCTCTTGGCCTCTGCTGAGCTTGATGCCTTCAGCTCCTTTCCAGCCCCCCTCTTCTACTCTGTTGCCATTAACTAATATATATAAATTATTTAGTTATAATTTATAAACATATAAATTATTAAATCTATATTAACTAATATATATTTTGTGGAAATATAGTCTGCACCCTAAAATTACTGGGCAATTACGGGGCTGATCATACTTGGCAATTATCTGTCAGCAGAGGAAGAAAATTATTTCCCTTAATCTTATGCAAAAATAATCCAGAACGCATTACCATGGCAAGTGTCGGAATCGTGATTCCATACGTGGCATTGCATTGGTGATGTTACATAGTTTTAAATGTGTGCTGTAAATTTTTAAAATGGAGAGCCCTCTAGAAAATTTGTTTCTTAAGGTTTCCATAATGTGACCTAAACAGAAATTAGAACACCATGGCACACGGACACATATTAGCCACCTTTCTATTTATTTTATACTTCCCTGCACATTTTATGATGACAGCATTTGTCCATAGAAATAAATGTCCCAAATGTTAGCATGAGCAGAAACATACATCATTTAAGTGTGGACTTAAAAAAAAAAAAAGGTATCTGACAAAACTTAACTGATGAGAGATCTGAAAACTGAAATTTAAATATTCTTTAGCAACATTTGAGTATAAACATCAAGCTCACCATTTCCCTTAATCCTTCATGGTTTCTCCTCATTTTAAAGCGTAATTATAGCTCTCAGCAAGCTCGAACTCCTGCCTCAGCCTCCCAAGCAGCTGGGACTACAGGCATGCGCCACTGTGCCCAGCTAAATTGTTTTCTCCCCCAGACTGGTGGACTCCCGGTCTCAAGTGATCCTCCCAACTTGGCCTCCCAAAGTGCTAGGATTACAGGCGGGAGCCAACACATCCAGCTTCGCTCTGGTTCACCAAGTCAGTGCTTGTCTGGAGACACCTGTGCAACCTGCCCTCTAGGTAGGTTCTCAATGAGAACAGGTCAAAACCACAATACGCAGTCTGCAGAAGAAAGGCAGGCGCAGTGAGCAAACACTGACACTGCAATGGGTGATGGGACGCGCCACTGTGCCCGTGAGTAGCTGTGCTGGAGTCACTCTATGTGCCACACAGACCTGGGTGCAGCTGATGCAGGAAGGCACACGCTTTGAAGTATTTCTTAGCAGTTGTGATGGATGGAAAGATTTGTCCTGTGGGGATGAAGGGTCAGTGACAGGTTCAAGACAACTTGGACAGAGCCAGCCATGCAATCTGACCATAAAAAAAAGCAGAGCTCCTGTTCCCTGTGGGGAGCAACCTACATCTGCAGCCCCATGAGCTCCATCAACGGCCTGGTCAAAAAGGCTAAGAAAGGTGCAAACCCCAACACTAGAGTTCAGAAGGCAACTTCTCTGTCTATGGAAGACTTATTTTCCTAGAGACCAGTATTTGGAGCAACCCCACTACCAACCAGCTAAAATAATTCAACAGTGGGGAAAAAAAACCCTAAACTAAGCAATGAAAAGGTTGCGATTCAATTTTATTTTGTCAAAGTCTTTTCTGTGGATATAGTCAGAGACCTGGTATGGTTAGTAGAAACATTTAATTAGCCTTCTTACATAACTTTTCTTCAAATACTATACGTGTGTGTACGGTATATCTACACACCTAAGAAACACATCGTTTTGGGCAAAATACATGGAATACTGTCAAAATCGAGAAGTTTCAATAGGAGTTTCTCTAACTTAGCAGTTCATAAGAAATTCAAATGGATGATGAATGGGAGAGGGTACTGATATTTTAGATACCTGGGAAAAAAATAGAAGGCACTCCCACAATCTGATTTACTATAAAAGAGAAGAATCAATCTTAATGATTGATTCATTAGCGGTCAGGTACACTGGCTCACATCTGTAATGCTAGTGCTCTGGGAAGCAGAGGCAGGTGAACTGCTTAAGCTCAGGAGTTCATGACCAGCCTGAGCAAAAGTCTCTAAAAAAAAAATAGCCGACTTAAAAAAAAAAAATAAGTATTTAGGGAATGAAACATGTAAAGTTCCTTTCTTTCTTATTTATTTTTTTGAGACAGAGCCTCAAGCTGTCACCCTGGATAGAATGCAGTGGCATCACAGCTCACAGCAACCTCTAATTCCTGGGCTCAAGCAAGTCTCTTGCCTCTGCCTCCCAAACAGCTGGGACTACAGGCGCCCGCCACAACGCCTGGCCATTTTTTGGTTGCAGCCGTCATTGTTGTTTGGCGGGCCCGGGCTGGATTCAAACCCGCCAACTCAGGTGTACATGGCTGGCGCCTTAGCCCGTTGAGCCACAGGTGCCGAGCCATCCTTTCATTATTTTTAATTCATATAATCACATGTTAGAAGGGATAGTTGTTAACAATTTCTGTGGACCTTTCTACAGAGAAAGCTAGATGAATGAACACTCAAGGACCCCTTGGTTTGAGGACTTTATGATTCTACAATTCTGTAAACATACAGAGACAGATGAAGCTCCCAGGACACTAATATACCCCAGAATCAAACAAGCATATTCTTTCTTACAGAAAGTGAAAAAGCTTATACCTAACAACTTTCTTTGCATAATCAATCCCTTTTACTACAGTCTCCAACCCCAGACCATGGACTAATAGCAGTCTGTGGCCTGATAGGAACCCACAGCAGGTGGCGGGTGGCAGGCAAGTGAAGAAGCTTCATCTGTATTTACAGCCATTCCTTGTAACTCATATCACCACCCTGCCACCCCATCCTGGCCTGGGGAAAACTTGTCTTTCACAAAACCAGTCCTTGGTACCAAAAAGGCTGAGACTTCTGCTTTACTTACCGTGTTTAATCTACCAGTAGAGGAAAAAAAAAAACGAAGGCAAAGATACTTAAAAGCACCAAGAATAGATAATAAACAAATTTACACAGCACATTTTCCTGAACTTTTTAAAAATGAAAGTATTATCTAACTTAATCTTCAGTATCCTGAGAGATGGGTACTCTGAGATTTTGCAATTGGAGAAACAAAATATTTGATATATTAAATAAAGTCATTGCTTAAGCCATACACTAGAGAGGGACAGAGCCCCAAAAGTACAAGATTAAAGGAGTAGGGGGAAGAAATACAACTTTCCAATTTTTTCCCATGAAAATAATTATTTCTATGGCCTTGATTTTTTTCATTCATTCAGTCTATGAACATCTGTTACTATATACACCAAATACAGTTTTCTCCCTCTTCAGAAAAGAAATAACAAGGATAAAAAGAAATAAGGAATGAATAATGTTCATGGATAAAAGAAATAACAAGGAATGAATAATGTTCATGGATTAAAAAGTGCATGGTCTCAACTTTAGCAGAATATATCTGAAACTGAAAGTGAAAAACACCTGCATGACGTTTTAATAAGTAAAAACTTGTCTTTCAATCATAATGTATTTATTCTTTGATCAGATATAACATTAAACATCATCCTCTGATTTTTCTTTAAAAATGTTCCCTGGATAAGCCAAAGCAAAAAGATGTCTGACTTTCTAAAGATCTCCCAGTGATTTTATGACAATGATTGAAACAGAACTCTAGATACTGTACTCTGATCTGCTTTTTAAAAAATATGTTATATTCTTCTCCTTCACTTATAGGTCCAGTTAATGTTCTTCAAATAAACACCCGGGTATTAATCCCCACCTCTCCATGATTCTGTACAGATACCTTGAAGGTTATGTGATCAGCAGTCTCGGCATCCCCAGAAGTGAACAGATGAAGCCAAACACTAAAGAAGCTTTCTTAGGGAAAAAAATAAGTAAAAAAAGAAAGCAGCAGCAGCTTTCTTAGTATGTAAAAAATCTGACTCAAATTGTGAGAAAAAAATTTCCTATTGGAAGTCATAAATACAATGTGCCTGTAAACAGTGTAATGCACAGCAACTTTTTGAAAATGTATCATGAAATATTATTTTAAAAAATGGCTTGTTACCAAATGTTAGTCAAATAAAAGGAAAAACCTGATAACTTCAAAGGCACTGACACTTAACGTCGACGTTCACTGGATCAATTCCAAAGAGAAGCTATTAAGTTATAGCATGATTTTAAGAGACAATAACAAAAAAATTGTTATTATTTTGTAGCCTATTGATTTTTTTATCTATCTTGATAGCCTCCTGCTTCATACTATGTTAATGTTTTATTTAGAAGCAATTTTAGATCTGTTTTATTCATATATGTATATTTAGAAAGCATCTTTTTTTGATCTTTTTATACATTTATTTCCAGTGTTTTTCCTAGACATAGTTTTTCTTACATAGCTATAAGACCATATATAAAATGTTATACCTTTATCTCTTAACAATTTTTTTATTAAATCATAACTGTGTACATTAATGCATTTATGGGGTACAATGTTTGTTGATTGTATATACAATTTGGAATGCTTACATCAAACTGGTTAACATAGCCTTCACCTCACTTAGTTATTGTGTTAAGACATTTATATTCTATTCTTCATAGATTTGACATGTACCCTTGCAATATGCACCATAGGTGAGATCCCACCCCTTACCCTCCCTTCATCCCGCTTCCCACCTCTCCTGCCCCTCCTTCATCCTGGGCTGTATTGTTTTTTTGAGACAGGGTCTCACTTAGTTGCCTGGAGTTGAGTGCAGTGGCATCATAGCTCACAGCATCCCCAAACTATTGGGCACAAGTGATCCTTTTGTCTCAGTCTCTTGAGTAGCTGAGACTACAGGTGCCCACCACAATGCCCGGCTAGTTTATTTTTAGTAGAGGTGGGGTCTCACTTTGCTCAAGCTAGTCTCAAACTTCTGAGCTCAGGCAATCCACCCACAAAAATTAAATATGCCAATTCTGCCATTAATTTCTGGCTATCCTTTGGAGAACACTCCTTTAAAGAACTTTTTTTATCTTAATGGTTAAAAAAAATAGCAGTGCAATGCTGTTACTACTGGAGGAATTATAAATTACATGAAATTCGAAGACTGTTTTAAGCAATGTTTGATTATAATTTATGTTTATTTCATGATTTGGAAGATATCCCAACAAGTTATATATCTTTGATAAGAAACCAGAATAAACTAACACATATAAATATTAATAAAACCAATCTCTAATGGGTAGAACGCTGTTTAAAGCAATGCTACACTTTGATTTCCCCCTGAAGTAACTTCTACTTGACTTTCTTTCCAAGGGAACCCAAGTTCCAGCAGCATTCAAGGTGTCCAAGGCTGACAGCACTCTTCCTCCTGCCTGGAAGCCTCCCTTGGTTCTCTCTCCCTCCTCCTCCCACTGGTAAAATCCTACCCGTTCTTCAAGTCCAGCTCAAGTCTACCTTCTTACGTACTCTTGCACAATTTCACCAGATGAAATCCATCATTCCCTCTGTATTACATTCTCATTCCCCTGGTTTACGACACACTATTCCATCTCATGTCACGGTGTTATCTAGGTATGTGTGTATATGCACTTAGCACACTATCCAACTAAGGTTTGTCAACTCAAACTAAAAGATTTTTTTTTTTAATATGTTAAAACTGAAGTTAAGTGTAGTCGTGCACACACACACACAACCTAATTTACACTCAGCTGATATTCAGGATCTATTTCTGAAACAGACTTGATTATCCTCCTTTTAGGATACTTATAGGAAAGTAAGTTATAAGGAAACTTATAATCAGAACTCTTTAATGAGATATTCTAGGGATCAGAACTCTTGGGCAGCAGAGCCAGGGTTCAGCTACAGAGCCTGGACCCCACGTCTGTGCAGAGCTCTGCACCTGCCTCGGAAGGCAGGAAGTGGCATCCTTCACATGATTTTATCTGCACTGGAAAATCTTTAAAATTACCAAATATCCTGACCTGTAAGCCATTTTTACACATATTCTCTCTATGAGTAACATCACATGACTGTGGCCTATCATAAAAGAGACAGGAACTAAGAATACAAGAAAAATTTAAGTTACGTAACATTACAAAATTCTACACCTACAATCTTTGAATATAAATTAAATACTCACTACATTAGAATATCATGTTCCCATTATTCATACATTCCAATCTAAAAAAAGGCAAAATAACCGTAGAATTTTGTCTAGACCCATCATGTTGGAACTTCTAAGAACATCTAGTTCTGCTTTTTATTCCACACATGAGGAAACTGGGTGAAATGGCCCAGAACCATTCCACAGAGTCAAGGTTATACTGTTATTAAAGGAAGGCCAGGGTAAGAAGCTAGCTGTCTAACTTCCAGCCTAATTACTTCATCTAGTATACGGGTGGAATTGCATACACAATTTCTAGAAGGATACCGAAGATAAGAATCATCAACTATATATGTCAATGCCTAAAAGAACTTCATTGATCCCTAGATGCCAATATACATATTTTGCTCAAATTTCAAAATTATTTGCCATCAGTCCAATGAAAATGTCTGATGAAATCAAAAATATATTAGGCCACAGGAAATTCATCACAGCAACTGGCAGAGCATCTCTGTAGAAGTAGGCTCCCCGACTCCTGTTAACAGTCATTCTTTCTTAGATCCCTTTATAGATCCTAAAAGACTGACATCGAATCTGATGATAAACAATTCCTCCTACTTTTACTTGTATCTGAAAACAAAATGAGTATCCTTTCATTTACATCTTAGTGAAACTTCCTTTTCATAAGAAAAGTGATTCGTGAACAAAAAGTAAATACATTGATACGGATCTATTATATAAAATAATTTTAATGCTGAAGTGAGCAAAGACAATATATACAATATTAGCTCAATTTCTTTTTGAAAAATAATCGCAACATACATGGAATTTCTACTTTGGTCTAGAAGAAGGTTCTCTGTACAAAATTAATCAATAAAAATTGACCAATAAAACTGCAAAATTTTAAAACTCTGACAAGATGGTACTTCCATAAAAAAAAAGTACTAATTTCTGGCAACTCCGTTTTAATAACATAGCAAATAATCCTTTTAAAATACAAAATTCCAAGGTTTTTATTAAAACAAAAAAATTCAAAAGAGACACACCCTGTAGTTGAAAGGCAAAATTCCACACCCTTCCCTGGATCTCTTTTCAGATCAGTCTCAGCCATACAAATTCTGACACAAGACACAAGGGGAAGCAATGTAGTAATGTCAGAAATAAAGCAGGCACATCAAAAATGGAATGCAAAACCAAAAATACCGTGGGCCAACAATGAGTGAAACCATGATGACATGTCCGAAATTAACAAAACAAGACGAACACCAGCGCAGAATCCATTTTTAAAGTACTCTGAATTCAACTCGCTGCAACTTTCCATGAGTCCTATTCATTTGTCATGAAAGGACATTATTCTCTTAAAATTTAAGAGGAATAAAGTTAGTATGCTTATCTCAACAGAAATCTTACCCAGTTAAAAAAAACCAAAAGGAAGAAGAAAAAAATAAAAGGGCTGTTTATGCATTTTTTTCCCTGCCCACAACTGTTTTTCTCTCTTACGATAGATGAAACTCTTCAGTGTCGAAGGAGAAAGTAAATAAAAGGAAGAACTGTAATTCTTGAGCCTGTGCCAGTTTACAGTATTTAAAAAAAAGAATCTGCGCCACAGCTTGGCAGTCGGCCATATTTACAGTAAGCTATCTAGTGTTTTGCCCAACAGGAAGAACAAAGGGCTCAGTGTACTGCTGCTGGTTTTGTGTGTTTCAAATATTGTAGAAAGGAGGAATGTAGCCGCACATGCAACAGATCCTTTCCTTTTTACTGCTCTCTCCCCTCAATGACTTTCAAAATATGGCCAAATGAGTCTACAAAAGGGTAAGAGAGAGCTTATTGCTCTAAGAGTTTTAGCTTGAACTTTAAATTGCCATTTATTTTGCTAATAAAAATGCAACCTAGCTATTAATTTACTTTTAACTTTAGAATTTCCAAAGCTTCAACATGATGTTCAGCCAGAGAGCTTATTTCAGTCTCTCACGAACAGCTAAAACTGAAACAAAACCTTTACAATTTTCTGGGTGAGACTTAAAATATATCCTTACACTATTATAAATATTTAACAAATAGATAACATTAGGAAAATTATATTAGAGGTTCAATTACTATTTAATATAGCATTCCTAGTTTATTCCAAGCAGTCAAAATTTAAAGGTACAGTTGTATGACCAACATATTAAAATCAATAACAAAAACTCCTTGCCCTCAAAGTTACACTTGTTTTGAAACTATGCCCAAATCAAATGGAAATTAAAGTAAACTGATATCTCCAAATTCTTTACATATATCTGAAGCCACATATTTGCTTAGGTCAAACTATCAATGTAAAAAAAAGACATCCCTATTTTAATTTTTCATTTCCTCATTGACGTCTTGTTCCAGTGAAGAAGGAAAAAGAAAGGTAAGCGAGCTTAATACATATTCACTATTTGACCAGCAGGCACTGCTAAGAAGAAAAAGTGAAGAAAGAATGAGGGGATGTGGCTTGAGGCAGAAGAAGAATATAACATTTGGGATAGGAGTTCAGGGAAGGTCTCTGGGGAAGGTGGGTCTGGGGTCCACGCCTGCATGGTATAGGGACACTGGGCTGTGCGGTCCCCTGGGGAAGAGCACTTTAGCTGCACTGGCCAGCCAGTGATGGGGTTTCCTGGAGTAAGAATTCCCAACGATGGTGAAGCTCTGCCCCAAGGCGGGGGACAGCAAAGAATTGTATCTAAACATATTGCCATCCACAAACTGAGACTAAGAGCTGCCTCAGTGATAGAAGGGTGACACCTGCAGCCAGCAAGAATATAAAAGAAGAAAGGTGAGGACAGAGCAGAGGCTTGAGGGAGACGCAGCCAATCAACAGACAGAAAGGAAAGGTCTAAGGCCGTGTCTTCACCTGTGATAACGATCATTACCACTGCTGCACAGCGGACATTTGTAAAGAGCTTAGAGCCAGCGGTTCTCAACCTGTGGGTTGCGACCCCTTTGGATTGTATTAAAGGTCCTCGGCATTAGGAAGGTTGAGAACCACTGGTTTTGACTCTCACAGCCTGGAAGAAGCATCGCATGAGAATCTGAGTAGCTAGGTAGAGGAATCCCCAAGACAATGTCAGACTCTTCGACAGCAGGTTTATTGACACCTTATCTTTGTTCTATTCCCTTGCTTTTTTTCCCTTGCCTTATTGTGGCCCACGGAGGTGGAACCTTCTCTAGGGTAGGGCTTCCCAATGCCCAGGAGACAGCAGGACCTGGGAAAGGAATGCTGTGTAGCACAAATAAAGGCCCTGCAAGCATGGCATGGACGCTGAAAGGGCGACCCAGACTTGGGGAGTGGAGACTGACCACCAGAGGGCCCTTCTCCAGGGTCCCGCCCTGTGTATAACCGCTGGATCCTTCAGCAGGGCTGCAGAGGTGGTAGGAGGAATAATAATGAGTATGAACTGGGAAGGGTCAATTTCCCTATAAGCTAGCTGCCATGGGGCTCTTAAGAAAGAAAAACATAATTGAAAGTTATGAAAACATTCATATCTATCAGACTAGCAAAAAAATTAAACTCATTAATAGCAGCACTGGCAAGAATGTTGAACAAGCAGGACTCCTACAGTGCTGGTAGGATATGGACTGTAGAAGAATTTGGCAACAACTAGGACAACGAAGAAATACATACCCTAGGCCCTGTCAATTCCATTTAAAGGAATATATCCTAGAGAAAGTATTTTATTGTCTTTGCATAAGAAAATACACAGAAGTATTCACTGCACGGTGATTTAGAAGAAAGTACTACTACAAAAAATTTTCAACAAAAGGAACAAATTGGGTTCATATAGTAAAATATTATATAGCAATAAAAATGAATTCTTTAAATCAACCAGTACCTGCAAAAACCACACAAACACACAAAAGACAAGTGAACAAAGCAAGTTACAAAAGAGCACACAATATGATGCCTCACGTAAAGATTAAAACCTGGAAAACAATGCTAAAAAGCGATTAAGCAATCACCAAAAAGGAACTGGAAATTTAAATTTATCTCATGTTTAACGATGGGTCTAAATTTAACCCTTTAGAAAAATCCTGAAATCTTTTTCAGAGTATGCATATTGTTATTTTAAAATAATTCTTCTTTGGCTCGGTGCCTGTGGCTCAGCGGGCTAAGGCGCCAGCCACGTACACCTGAGCTCGAGGGTTCGAATCCAGCCCGGGCCCGCCAAACAACAACGGCTGCAACCAAAAAATGGCTGGGCATTGTGGGGGCGCCTGTAGTCCCAGCTACTTGGGAGGCAGAGGCAGGAGACTCGCTTGAGCCCAGGAATTGGAGGTTGCTGTGAGCTGTGATGCCACAGCACTCTACCCAGGGTGACAGCTTGAGGCTCTGTCTCAAAAAAATAAATAAATAAATAAAAATAAAATAATTCTTCTTCAATGATTCAATTTAGGGATGGAAGTCAAGTTTTTGTTTATTGCCAGAAATGTTCAAGTTCGGGTGGGTTAGGACACAAGGGCAAGGTGTGCGGGAAGCTCGCCCTCCCTGCCCGGAGCCCCACCGTTGGCGAGCAAGGAGACCAGAGGTCACAGGGAAGCACCAAGCAGGCATCAGGAGATTTTCTAAGCTGAATTTTCAAACGGGTTATCTAAGAAACCAGTACTTTGTAACAAGTGCCTATTTAGAAGCAAGAGTTGACAAGAATTTCCACAGGCCACTTGTGAAAAGTCGGAACAAAATTGTATCGTATTCTCCCACCTTATCTACTAAATAAGCAACTTCCATTTTCTAATGATACCAGTGACAGAAGAGAGGCAATCAAAGGCTCACACCATAATAAGGACATATATTCTCACAGCTTAACGATAACGAGAAGCAGGGTGACATTAGAGCTGGCCTTTGCGCTGGGTCCGCCTCACCGATGCTCACTTATTAAGTCCATATTTCAGCACAAAAACACTTTCATACCAACTCATCCTCTATTCTCACCTAATTTGGAAAACTAAAATTAAGGATTGTGTTAAAAATTTCATAGAAAAAGATTTAAATGATTCTTATGTTACTCCAAAAGGCATAAAGGAAAAGTTAGGTATCTTCAAAATGTAATTCGTGGAAATATAGCTTCAGTGCTAGTACAAATGCAGAAAGACGTTTTTCTTTTGTGTTTATTGCTATATAATTCAGATACCGTACAATTCAGTGGTTTTTAGTACATTGAGAAAGTTGTGCGTTACTTCCTATAAATGGAATCAGACAACATGTGCCCTTTTGTATCTGGTTTCTTTCATGGGGCATAATGTTTTCAAGGATTATCCGTGTTGTAGCAAGGTGAGTACATGCATTTGTGGCTCAGTAATAGTCCACTGAATGGATATGCCACATTTTGTCTGTACATGTCAGCTGACAGACGTGTGGGCTGTTTCCACTGTTTGGCTATTACCAGTAATGATGCTATGAACATTTGTATACAAGTTCTGAGTGAACATGTTTTCACTTCTCTTGAAATTGCTGGGTCATATGGTAATTCTGTATTTAACCTCAAAAGGAACTGCCACACTTGATATCCAAAGTGGCTGCCCATTTTACATTCCCCCCTGCAAAGCATGACAGTTCCGATTTCACCACATCCTCACCCCCACCTTGTACCGACTGCTGGGTCACGGAGTGGCACCTCACCGTCTCGCTTTGCACTTCCCTAACGACTAATGATGCTGAGCATCTTTTTAACACACAGACTTTTAGAATAATAGTTTCTCTATATAGTTTAGATTCATCTAATAAGTGCTGTAATAAAGATGAATTTTTAAAATGCTTATATAATTTTTTCTTACATATTTAGACCTCATAACAGACTTAACTATAGTGCTTTGTGAGTAAATTGTAAGATAATAAAAACTCATGTCTTTAAAAATTATACATACTAATATAAACGTTGTACATTTATATATTTATAATACACATTGTTTTGCCTTACCAAAATGGTTAATCAAAAGAGCATTAGGATAAGAATAAAATTCGGAAAAAGCAATTCACATCTAATAGCAAAGCACCAAATGGTGGTAAGTGAGCTGGCCCAGTTATTCAAACACCATTTATTATTTCTCTGAAAAGATGTACTGATTCTAAATAATCACTAACAATTTCATAACTTGTCCAAGTTTCAAAATTGCTTGAAAACTTACTTTCTATGACCTTTCAACTTACCGCACCAAAATAAAACATTAAATTATATTCAGAAACATTTCATTAATTTTAAGTGCTAGAAAGTATACTAACCCATAGGACAAAATATATTACATGGCCTACACACAACATATAAGACCTCTACAAATAAGATTTAATATGGTATGCTGATGCCCCCAGCTTTGTTTTTATTACTGAGAACTGCCTTAGTTATACAGGATTTTTTCTGGTTCCATACAAAACACAGAATCATTTTTTCCAAATCTTGGAAGTACGATGTTGATATTTTGATAGGGATGGCACTGAGTTGGTAGATTGCTTTGGGAAGTATAGACATTTTAACAATGTTGATTCTTCCCAGCCATGAG
>CAUYON010085786.1:0-86716 GCA_963573935.1 Arctocebus calabarensis | reverse complement strand
CAATTCTAATTCCTAATTTTACTTCACTTATCAGTTGATAATTCATTCCTTCTTGCAACCTTTTCTTCATTTGGCCAAGAGCATTTGCACATGCTCACTCTTTCTTTTCCTATTTCTTTCTCGTATCAGCTATTTCTTCTCAGTTTCTTCTTCAGTTTATTCCCTATCTTTCCAAACTTTCATTATAGAGTGTCCCAGGCTTCAGCTGTTGAACTTTTCTTTTTTTACTCTCACTTCTTAGGTAAGTTCATCTAGGCATGACCTTATTTACTTTCCACCTTTATGGTATAAAATTTAATCCTCCTGCTCAGACCTCAGCCCTGGCTTCCAAAAATCCTTTCTCTCAGATCCCACTTGACATCTTCATTTATGTCTAACAAGAATTTGAACTAACATGTCCAAAAGCAAATTACTAATCTTCTCTCCAATTTCCACACTTGTTCCTTCCTGCTTCAGTAAGTTGGGACTTTTAGATGCATAGACCAAAACTATGGAGACATCCTTGTGTTTGCTCACATTTAATCTCTCTTGTGTCAGTAGACTCTGTTGACTCTACCTTAAAAATACATATAGAATCCTGTGGGTAGAAATATAATGAGGCAGATATTTCAGAGAAGTTGGGAATAGCCCCAGGCCTCAGCAGCACCCAGCTCCCCACTGCTCAGCATACCTATGGTGGTGGGTGGGGTTGGAATATCTGCTAGAATAGATAGAAAATTAGTTTGGGAACATCTGAGTAAAATTCAGCAGCTTAGCAGCAACAGGATGTCAGCAGAGTTAGAAGGCTATTAAAAATTACCCATGAACCATAATCTAGCCTGAAGGCTGTAACACTAACTATTCCTTTCCCACTCCCTAAGGCAACTTTGTTTGTTACCTACTTAGTTCTGCCCTTGAGAATTGTTCTAGGATTTAGTGCCTCCACCTGACGATCTTTTGCATAATCAACAGACCACCTGCATGATTGAGTCATGAGATTATTAATGCTTTACTTCTTTATTCTCTAAACACAGCCCTAAAATCCTAAATAAAAACCTCCTGAGAATTTTAATCAGCATGGCACCTATGCGCCTAGTTACAGGCTGATATGCTGTACAGCTCTCTGGGTCTCAGCAGACCTTTTCACAAAAACTCTGTGTGTTGATTCAGCCAAAGCACTTTTCTCCCTCTGCCTCCGGACCTGAGTGGTCAGGAAAGTCTCCATTTGGGTAATTCTCAGTCCTGGGTATTGTGGCTCTTTCCCTCACCACAGCAAATACAATCCTTTCTGACTACTGGCACTGTACAGGTCTAAACTGCAGTCATATTTTGCCTAGATATTTGCCATCAGTTCTTTTTCTTTTTTTTTTTTATTAAATCACAGCTGTGTACATTAGTGCAATCAAGGGGTACAATGTGCTGGTTTCATATACAGTCTGAAATGTTTTCATCAAACTGTTTAACATAGCCTTAATGGCATTTTCTTTTTCTTTTTTTTTTTTCCAGTGGTAAGACAGAATTTATTTACAGAAAAGAATACAGAAAACACTAAAGCTCTTGGTAGAGAGAACTCAAGTGGGGAGAGAAAAGCTCTCTCGGTTTCTCTCCCGGTCTTTCCCAATCTCCGCCTTTAGGCTTTTAGTCTTGGGGTATATGTAGGTGTATGGGTTCCTTGGCAAGGAAACAAAAGAACATAGTCCCTTCCACCGGGGGCAAAGTGCATGAATGTATCAATTGAGGCCTAGGAAATTCACATGAAATAGACCTAGGCATAGGAAATGGGGGTTCCACATTTAGTCCTAAGTGTAAAGTGAAGGAGACACCAAGGCACAGGTGTCTGGCCTTTTTGGCTATTGGAGCCTCTGGTGAGGGTTGGAGGTCCCCCTCCTTGCCTGTCATCCAGCCCACTGGTTCTTCAGCTCGCTGCCGCAGCACCGATACTGCAAAGGAGGAAGTGGCAGGTCCGCCAGCTCTGCTGAGCTGGCTAGGGTGCCAATTGTCCTGCATCATTTCTCCCTCTCCGAGTAGAAACTCTAACTGCTGTTAGGGAAAAAGGGTGAAGACTAACTGCTTCCTGCTGAATTGGGCGATGATAGAAGTGGGCAGTTGGGGATTCTCTGGAGGGAGAGTGATACAGGGGTTCATGGACTGGAACCATCTTTATTGCGTGTGGCTTGATGACATTTCTGGAAAACATAAATCTGATTAGTATAATCAGTAATAGGCAAAGGTAGAACAGCGTCAGGTCAGAAGCACTTACTCAGTGATGCTAAAAGAAAACCATATTAGGATTTTTCTTGCTGTTTCCTAAATAATAACTTCAAACTTTCTTTTGGCTCACAAGTGTGGGTGGTCTGTGGTTGACTGTCTTCATTCTCTGCCTCCGTAGAAGATGGAGGGTTCCAGGATTTTACTTGTGAATGATGTATGCAGGAATCGACTCCTATAACTTTAACAGCTATAGAAGAAGACAAGATAACAGGGAAGGGGACTTCCCAAGTTGGGGTTAGGGAAGGTGAATTAGAGGGAAGAGTTTTGATCATGACTAGATCTCCAGGAGGGAAAAGTTCCTGTTTTAGTTAGTATGTCCCTCCCCAAAAGGGGAGCAGGACTTTCAGGCATGATAAGGGAGGCATGAGAGAACAGCAAGTCATTCCAATTGCAGCTTAAAGGCTGGGAGAAAAATTTGGTAACCAACCTTCCAGACACCCCCTGTACAGTTATGACTTTGGGGGTAAAAGACCAGGGTTAGAGAGAAGTACAGAAAATGTTGCACCAGTGTCCAAAAGACATTTTATCTCCTGGCGCTCCACTATAAGGCAAACCTGGGGCTCTTGAGGGGTGATGACACAAGCTGGAGCCATGAGAATTTGCCCCAGGCACCCTCAGTCCAGTTTGGGCTCTGATAGAGTCACTGTCCCAGGAGGCCTTTGCCTCTGGGGACAGGCCACCCTCCAGGGGTCACCCTTGCATTCTGGACAGGGGCCAGGTGGCTTGCCCAGCCAGTGGTGCTGCTGGGGTCGGTCTTTTCTGAAGTGGCCAGTCTGACCACATTGGAAGCACTTGTTTTTAGCTCCTCTGGTTTCCCTCTGCCCCTGAAAGTTGCTCATTTGTTGGTGTGTCATTACTAGAGCTGTCATTCTTTTCTGTTCCTTTTCTTCTTTTTTCTCCTTTCTCTCCAGGTCTCGGTTATAAAAGACCATAGTGGCCATTTTAAGAAGATTCTCCAGGTTATGGTCTAGGCCTAGAGACAATTTCTGGGGTTTTCTTCAAATATCTGGAGCCGCTTGAGTGATAAATTTGTCTTTTAAAACAATCTGACCCTCTATGGAGTCAGCTGTCAATTGGGTGTGTTTTCTCATTGCCTCCCTAAGCAAGAGAGCTCATTTCAAGCAGATACTCACCATATAACTCTCGAGCAAGAAACAATTTATTTATCATCAGTCCCAAATGAACTACTATATAAAAATACACTCCTCCAGCTACTGGCTTAAGAATAACAAATGAAATTCTCTGAAAAGGCAGTCTATAGATATCACAACTTGGCTGGACTGATCAAAGAAGATAAAAAGATACAGGTGGAATGTTTTTCTTTAACTTCAAGTGAAAATTGGCCACAGCAAATAATGTCATTTAACTATAAAGACACACATTGGCTAGAAGTTTTTTAAAAATGGAAAAATTGAAAACACACATCATAAACAAAGCCCAAGTGACTACAGTTATATCCAGTAAAGGGAACTTAATGACAAAGCATTACCAGAAATAAAGAGAGCCGTTTAATGATAAAAATCAGCTTAGAAAGAACACCTAGCACTCCTAAATGAGCAGGCATCTATTAACAGATGATCAAAATAAAGGGAGAAATACTTTAGAAACATACACATCCACAAGTCACAAAGAATCTTTCCAACCTAATATTTTTCTATCTACTCTTAACTTTGTAAGCACAAACCACCTATTATGATCTTTGTTTTTTTTTTTTATTCAGATGAATGTGTAGGTACAAATAACCAGGTTACTACATTTGTATTTGATAGGTAGAGTCCCTTTTCACATACCACATATTATCATTTAACTCTTTCTTACATCTATGTCTTGTCTCCTAAATTGGATTACAACTTTTGTAAGAGCAGATATCAGGCTTTGCATTTCTTTGAGATATTGCCTAACTAATTGCTCAATAAATTACTTATCAAATAAATGTGACAAGTACTCACTTTGGTAGTTTCATAGCTCGGATTTACTTGTGCAGAAATACTCTGGAAGGTGCCTTGCCTGTGGCCCATGTGTTTTACAAAGATACGTGTGCTAGTAAAAGGTAGATTGCTATTTTAAGTGAACTTCATTTTGAATGTGAACGCTCCATAGACCAGCAGTTCTCAACCTGTGGGTCACGACCCACAGGAACTGTATCAAAGGGTTGTGGCATTAGGAAGGTAGAGAATCACTGCCATAGACAGAAGTCAAGTGGAAGCTGGGAACCAGGGAGACAAGAATGTTAAAACATTAGCAAGGGAAAGAGTATTTTGAAATGATGTTTCAAATTTAGTTTAAAAATTGGCATCATCATATTTCAAATTAAAATGGAATTGTCCTGGGTCATAATCACATGTAGTTTATGTATCTAAGCGGATCTATTTAGTGTCTATAGAAAAGAAATTTGACAGGGAGTCGGGGTGGGGGGGTTTGTACTTTCATAGCTAGTCAGTGAAGAAATTGTGAGAATTATGTCATCCCATTGCTCTGAGATTTCTCTTCTTCTCCTGCAAAATGAGAAGCTTCATTACTATATTCCAGGGTAACCTCCAGGTCTCAAGTTCTACATTAGCTGACGTGAGAGCCTCGCACTTGAAGTTTTGAGACAGCCCAGTAGTAGTGGTATCACCTGGGAGCTTGTTGGAACTACAGAATCTCATCTCAGACCATAGTTTAGACCTCAAGCACATATTAAAGTTGGAAAAGCAATGTTCCTGAGTGTGCAAGTCAAAATGCATCATGGAAAATATGAATAGGATGCATGTTTTTCTTTAAAGTAAGAGAGTTAATCAAGAGCACAAACAAGCGGTTAATTTTTTTTTCTTCCAGAAAGTTGTACTACATCTATCAGGAGTCCGTTATTCATTGAGAATATAATTATCATCTTGAATTTTCCTTCTTTCTCGTTAAACATATAGAGGTATCCATTCCACTTTTCCAATCTCCCACATTTATTTGTTTATTTCAGATCTGGGGTTTACGCTCAACAGGACAAAAGAAGTCCACGGACACAATTATCTTCTGTGGCTTCATCCCAGCTTAGGCCTATAGTCTATTTTGTCTGCACATCCTACTTGAACAATAGACTAAGTTGCAGTGACATGTCTTTCCGAGATGAAAAAAATCTTTGGTTTAATTAGTTTTGTTTTTCTTTTCATTGCTTGACATTAGCTATAATTAATGTGTTAAACTGGATGTCACTGTTCAGAGTTTCTTACTAGACAGCAATCTTGGAACTCATTCTTTTTCTTTGCCTCTAGGACAGAGGGCTTTGTTAGTTACTTAAGGTTGTTGCTGGTTTTCATAGTGTTATGTTAATTCTTTCCCTGTATGACATTTCTCTGTTTTACCAGTTTCTTAAAGGATATATCATATGACATTTAAAAAGTAGACTATTCAATCAAATGTGTACTGATTTCACACTAAAATGGCTCAGCTCAAATAAACTATTTATTTCACTGATTGAATGAAACAGTAAACTGATAGATGGAATGATTTGACATATTAACATAGCCTTTGTTAGTTAATTTCTTCTTTACCATTCTCACAAACTAAATTGAGAAAAGAATGTGTTTTAGCCTCTGCTTCTGTGTTAAAAATCTTCATGTTTGTCAAGTTGTTGACATTTTCATTATTCTTCAATTTATAACCCCTTTGTTCCTATATATTTGAGTGTGTTTAACACATTTCTTTCTACTCTTAAGAGCTTCCTTTTTCAAAAAGTCCTCACTTCCATCAGTTCAAGTGCAAATGAATTTGTTACAAGGCACAGAATTCTGTAATAGAAAGCTATAGTCATCTTGCTTTAGAAAGCTACAAAATGGATTTAGAGTTACTGTCCAGCATACTCTTCATGAAATCAAATAATCCAACACATAACACATTTTTGGCTTTAGTATGCTTGCAATATTTTTTCTCCTTGATACCTAGAAAGAAAGTTGTAGTGTTCCTTTCTTGATGCAGAAGGCCAGAGAGGTTTTTAGTATCTAGTATATCATTACATAAATTAAATTGTCATTGCTCACTTACTCACCACGTGTTATTTCCACTTGGGCTTTAGAGAAAGGATTCTCCATGATGGAAACCAAGAGAAATCCAAGCACATTCTCTAAGTGAGTGATCATCCATTTCTGCATTCATAGGTGATACATATAATGGGCAGCTCTTATCCTCATTTTAAGAACTGGCTCCTATAGGTGTAAACTCCATTTCAATTTACAAACAAAGATACAAATTTTAATATCCAAGTGTAATAAAGATTCAGAGAGAGAATTATCTTTATTTGGAATAATAGCATCCTCTCTCTCCTTTGCTAAAAGTATAAAAGCATAACAGATCAATAATAGAAGTCGATGATATCAAATCTTGCAAAGAACATGCTAGTCAGAAAGGCTCACTGAGTATTCTGGAACTGATTAAAGAAATAATCATTCTAGCAGCAATTGTCTTCAACTAGACCCACTTGTAGGTATCCTATTTTAATCTTAATTTAGATTTGTGTTGATGGCTGACTACGTATTTTTCTATTAAAAAATTATCTCATATTCTCATGTGGTGTAGTCATATTCAAAACAATGATTATTACTATCAAATAGTGGGATATATAAACAATAGAAGTACTCCTCTCATGCTTTAACTGCTTTATTTAAGGTATATAGACATGCGCTAGGATAGTATGGAGGAAAATGTTTGTCCAACTGATATTTTTTTAAGTATCTAAAAATCTTCAGCTCTCCAGGTGAAGTATTTAGCTGTTTTTACTTTTTTTTAATTTTAATTACCATGAATACATAAGAGTTGTACATATTTATAAAGCAAATGTCATATTTTGGTAGAAGCATACAATGTGTGATGATCAAATCAGAGAGATTAGGGTATCCATCAGCTCAAGTATGTATTATTTCTTTGTATTAGGAAAACTGCAATTCTACTCTGTCAGATATTTTGAAATACACAGAAAATTATTGTGTAACTATCATTGTCCCTTTCTGCTACCAGGAACTAAATCTTATTCCTTCTACTCAGTTATTTTTGTACCCAGTAAGCACAAATTCTTTATCCACCCCCACCTTCCACTTCCACTTCCTAGCCTCTGGTAACCACCATTCAACCCTGTATGTCCATGAGTTCAATCATTTGTTTGGTTGTTGCTTGTTTTTAGCTCCCACATATTACTGAGGATACGCAGCATGTCTTTCTGTGCTTGGCTTATTTTATTTAATGTAATATCCTCTAGTTCCATCCATGTTGTTGAACATGATAGGATTTTACTTTTTTAAATTGCTAAATAATATTTCATTGTATATATGCACCACTTTTTCTGATTTAATATCTTCGTGTTAATGGCTCTCCCATCTACAACTTATCAAACCGTGCAATCCTTCTGCTTCAATAATTTTCACCTGGTTCCATTTAATTGTCCTATATTTAATTTCATTACTTTATTCATTTGTTATTTTAATTTTAGTTTTAAGTTTTTACTTTAGACACATCATCTCCAAGAAATGGGAAATAAATTCATGACACCTTAAAAATGGTAAGTAAAAGAAATAATGGTAATGATGAGGAGGAAGATCTGATTCAGTGAGGGGAAGAGAATGAATTAACTATATGATGCTGTTTTTGTAAAATAAGTTTGCAGTGTAAGATATGAAATGAAAGTAGTTCGAGGAATAGTGAGAGCTGCTTGTAAGACAGCACAAAAAGGACAATAAAGGCTGAATGTGGTGGCACACACTTATAGTCCTAGCTGCTTGGGAGGCTGAAGCTGGAGGGACTGCTTGAGTCCAGGTATTCAGTTATAGTAAGCGATGAGGGTATCATTGTATTCCAGCCTAAGCAACAGAGAAAGATCCTATCCCTAAAATAAAAATTCTTTTTCTTCAGAAACAAATAATCTTAAACTATTGTTAGCTTAAAATAACAAATGCTGTGGATCTCATGCTAGTTCATGTAGGTAGTTTTACTGACACAGAATGATGGACTCTCTGCCCTCCAATAGTGCTTCCATCCCATGATTTCAGGGTTCTCTACAAGTAACACGAGAAGGGAAATGTGAGTGAGAAGAACTAAAAATTTTAGCAGGCAATAGAAATATCTCCTATAATATTCTTACTCTTTTTATCCTCTCCAAACCCAAGATTCATTTTGATTCTTCTCACTCTCAGTACATAATGTTATTCCCCACTTTATTTTTCAAACAAATGATGAACAACATGTCCCAACTTTCTTCCACTCCATATTTCTCTGTGTATTCATTCATCCTTTCTTTTCCTCTGGCATGTCTTCTATTTTAAAAAGGTAAGAAGGGTGGCACCTATGTCTCAAAGGAGGAGGTCACCAGCCCCATATGCCAGAGGGGGTGGGTTCAAACCCAGCCCCAGCCAAAAACTGCAAAAAGATAAAAAAGAAAAGGTTAGAATTACTGGCATATACAGTTGATGGTAGAAAAGAGAGAAAGGCTGAAAGGACAATAGAAACTAATTTATGAATCAAAAAAGGATGAGATTTGATACAGTGCTATATGGTGAAGCCACTGATATTCCTGTTCAGATGATATAAAACCTGTAGCCTGGGGTAAACCAAGTGTCAGGGACTGGGATGCTCCATTATAGTAATAGGAGGTGTGAACTTGGAAAGAGTAGCAACTATAATTTTGTCTTTACAACAGTAATCAGTGGCCCTAAAACAGTGTTGATAGTTGTCTTGGATTCATTGATTGGTTCTGCCAATACCTATTTTAACCCTTTATAGAGCTGGAAAAATGGAACACTAAAGTGACAATTTCTTCTACCACTCATTGCTAGGGTTTGGGATTTGACTTTGATTCCACCTATTAAATGCACTCCCATGGGAATTAGATTAGGAACTAAATCACCCCAACGGGCTCAGTGTGCTGTATCTATTTTGTATCTAAGATCATAAAATACATGGCATGATTAGCAGCTTTTTATTCATCAGCTCACTGTGGCAGCAAGGACAGCTTTGCCAAAGGTGGCAGACACAGTGTGTTTTGGGAGTTAGTGGGAGGAACAGCAGCTTCCTGACTGCCAGTTTCCTGCAAGGGAGATCACAAATGTCAACAGAAAATGAATGATTGGTGAATGGGATGGTTTCTAGGAACTCAGCCTAATGCCTTCTCTAGATTTTCCAACAACTTTCTAAGCTCCTAAGTTCCTGTACCAAATGTGTCAAATTAAATAAGTTAAAGAAATTTCTGTTGTTGGGAACTCAACCCTGGTCACCATTCTGATTGATAGAAGAGTTGGTTAAATGCAATTGAGCTCCAGGAAAATGGGAATTGGTAAGTATGTATCTGAAGGAAGAGAGAAGCCACTTATAATTAGAAAGATAGGATGGATGTCAGATGCACAAAAGGGCAAGTCTTTTGTGGACAAATTAACTACTTAAAACGGATCATTACTGCAGTCACAAAAAATTGAAAGTCTCTAGACTAGACTAGGTAGTTTCAACACAAAAATGATAACTCAACATTTAAAATTATCAGAGAACTTAAAGTTTTCTAAGACTGACTTAAAACTATCTTATTTTCTTTAGTCTTAATGTTGATTTGTCAAGCAGTCAACTTTAGAGTCTGAGTCTATTTATTGTTCATTTATAAGGTGAGTTGAATTGCTTAGGTTATATATTGAGGAAGAAGGAGAGCTTAAGAATTAAAATAGTGATCTGGGAATATTTAAATGCCATTAAATACTCAAGTGACCCTAACTCTACCAAGACTTCTAACAAAAACAGGACTTCTTGCCTTTTTGAAGGAGCTCGTATGCATTGCCGAAAGGCTTGGTTGTTTCCTCATGTGGAATATCATCTCTCAAGGGGCTACCCTTTCTCTCCATGTTTTACTCCTACCAACCATCATTGCTTCCAGACCTAAACTGGATCAGAAGATTCCAGGGGACAATTAAAATTCAAGCCTTCAGAGAAAAGTTTTGAAACTATGGAAATTGCAAGACTTTTTTTCCTACTTTATCTCAGAAAAAAATTAAACAGAAAATATGAAAGGAAGCTGAAATGTGGTATCTTATCAAAGAAGACTACGATTTTCAACATGTTTGTACACTAATGGGAATGATTCCCCCAAAAAGATAAAAAATGAAAATATGAGAGAAAGGGAGGAAAATTTCTTGAGCAATTTCTTTAAGTAAGCAAGAGACAATGAAATCTAGAACCCAAATACACAGAATCTGAGAAAAATAAACAGTTTATCACAAGCAAGAAGGAAACCAGAATGTTAGGGCATATGCACATGGTGACTGTCAGCTGAAGAGTTTATAGAGATTTATTTTCTGATGTCTTGTATTTTTTCAGTGAAGCAAGGTTCTCAGTGGAGAGTAAAGATGGAAAAGAAGATGGTGAAAACTTGAAGGCAGAAAAGATTGGAAAGAGAGTGAGAGACAGAGAGAGAAAAACAGACAAGAGAAATGTAGAGGGTTTTTGGCAGCAGCAAGGGTCATGTCAAAAGTTGGACTACTCCAAGTATTTATGTGTCTGTTTCAACTTCATTCAGGTGCTTGAGTGTAGGTGCAGAGTGGGTAGAGTGTTGGATTTAATGAGAATGAGACTTTTCCAACTGGTAATAATGAAGCAAGGGATCAGAAATTTATTTAAGGAGATGTGTCATAAAGTGATTAGGAACTTGGATTAGGGATAAACTAGAAAGTGAAACAACAAAGGACATAAGATTAATAAGGATGAGGTGGGTTCAAATGATTATTTTGGCATAGCCAAAGAATTATTTTAATTGGAACATCAGAAGGAATGGGATGAAATGTTGGCAAATGGAAAGTGTGGTGTCTTCACCATGGGCATGGATTCATGGTGAAGACAAAGTTTTTGTTATGATTAAAAGAGAAAATTTTGAGATAGAGAAGGCGGAACCATTGAGTAGAAGGAGATTTCAACAGCTGAGAAAATAGTCTATCATATTGTTCATCTATGTAAGTATGGAAATCACAGGAGATATGATAGCAGTGGAGTTGAAAGAGTGACAGTGAACAAGTAGATAGAAATTTGCAAAGAATAAGGATATCTTAGAGGTATGTAAATGATTAAAAAGGAGTGAGGAAACAAGTGATAGAATTGGAAAACAAGAGTTTCAGACTAAAAACTTTAGAAAGGGGAAGAGGTGGTGCCTGGGAGACACTCAAGGATAATTAAAGATCCCCACAGAACTTGTAAGATGGTGATGTAAAGGATGTGGAAAAGAAAATAGTTTTTACATGAAAGAATTACAGAAAAGTCATTGTCTTTCAGCTATAGCCAGGTGTTAATGCAGGTAAATAGATGGAAAACTCAAATAAAAAGGGAAGGCAGAGGGATATGAGGACTTGGAGATTTGGGGAGGGATAGGATTGTGTATAAACAGGAGACAGTAAAAGAAGGACCTGTCCTTGGCAATGAAGTATAAATTGCAATCTTGGGTATCTGGAGGTGCCTGATAGACAGAGGGTAAAGGACATCGGGTGACTTGTTCTAGTTGCTTGCAAGGTCAGTTGTGTTTTTGAGACCTGTAATGATGGGAGAAGATTGTGAATGTTCTTGCCATGGTGAAAAATTTTGTATTTCATCTTGATTCCTCAGATGGAGGGAATAAAACCAAGATTTGAGTGGTCTTCCTTAAAAATCATGTTTTCTTGCTTGCTTTGTTTATATTTATTCATATGAACAAATTTTATTTTACTTTTTCTCTTTTCTTCAATTATAATATTTGAGTTCTATTGGTGGTAATTAGTTTCATTTTAGTTCATAGATTATGCAAGATTCAGATCCTTACTAATCCTTACTAATTGAGGTCCTAACTTAAAAAATGAGGAATAAATGCCACCAAGATACAGACGGAGTGAGTCTCTGGATCCCCATCATGATAATAGGGCAAGTACCTTGTTGCATTGCATTAGGTAAGAACATGTTATTATTGGGGGAAGTCTTAATAAAATTAAGTTGGAAAGGTAAGAGGAGGCCAGATAACTAAGAGCTTACTATCATTTGATATGTAGTTTTGACAAGTAGCTTGGATTTTATATTGATGCCCAGAATAATTGGGGGAGAATTTTTAAGGTGGAGAATGGCACAGTTAGTCTCTTACTTTGTAAAGAAAGATTATCCTACCTAGAGAAAGACTAGAAGCAATGAAACCATTTAAATGTACTGGTGCATGTGGCAGATTCAAAAGACCTGTTGAGGAGAGTGGCAGTGGAATGGGAGGCAGAAAGAGTTCAGGACCTTTTTAGTATGTTCAGAATGAAGGAATGTCAGGGATTACTGACTGATCAAAGTAGAGATTATGAAAGATAGAAATCAAAGAAGTCCTCAGGTGTCTATCTTGAGTGATGCAGTGTGTGCTGGTGTCTTTCAACAAGTTAGGAGATACATTAAGAAGAGCAAGATGAAAGGTAACAGCAATTATTTCACTTACATGTAGGTTGAGTTGACAGTTCATGAAGATGTGTAAGTGGATACACCTTACAGACAGAGGAAAATCTGAAGGTCTGAATCTCAGAAAAATAGATTGCATAATAAAAGAGACTTGGGATTGATTAGTTCTTTGTTGCATTTGAAATAAGAAGCTATAGGAGTGCTCACTTCGGCATCACGTATACTAAAATTGGAACGATACAGAGAAAATTAGCATGTCCCTGCGCAAGGATGACACGCAAATTCATGAAGTGTTCCATATTTAAAAAAAAAAAAAGAAGAAGCTATAGGAGGAAAAAAAACAATTGATGGAGACTAGGGAAAAATTGTGAGAAAAGTTTGTAAAAAGCAAACCAAAAGGCATTTTTAAAGGTTAACTATTATTCATGAGTGTCAAATTCTGCTTGACAATGGTGCTAAGTAAAGACTACAGGAATTTTTTGCATTTGATCATCCCCTGAACCAGTAATTTCACTGATATGCTGGGGTAGAAGTGGAAGTCAATTTGTAATATGTAAAGAAGAGAATGGAAAAGTAAGAGAATAAGGAACAACCATAAGGGTAGAATCATCTTGGCTCTAAAGGGAAAAAAATGTCATGAGGAAGGGTTAAGAATGTTTTTGTTTTTTATTAAATCATAGCTGTGTACATTAATGCGATCATTGGGTACAAATGTGCTGGTTTTATATAAAATTTGAAATATTTTCATCAAACTTGTTAACATAGCTTTCATGGCATTTTCTTAGTTATTGTGTTCAGACATTTATATTCTACATTTAGTACGTTTCACCTGTACCCTTCTAAGATGCACTGTAGGTGTGAAATTTTTATGATGAAGTTGTGTTGAGTATATTTATATTGTAACAAAGAAAAGAATGAAGGAAATTAAAGAAATTCCTTAATGCAAAGAGAATTGAGTGAGTGAGGCCTAGATAAATGGGAAAAGAAAGAAGACTGGTGGCATATGTAGAGAGATTAGCCCTACACAAGGAACATGATTCTTGTTACTTGAGATAACAAGTGAAGAGTAAGTGTGGATATAGAAAAGATCTTAGGGAGAAGGGAAACGTTGATAACCCTACCAAAAGAAGAGTTAAGGGCTGAGAGAAGAAGGAAGTGTAATCAGTTTGATGGTTTGAGGATCAAGGGAAAAGAACAAAAACTGGATGAGAATTTAACACAGAGGAAGTGGAAACAACAAGTGACAGAACTTTATCACATGCAAGTCAGAGGTTTCCTCCCCACCTAAATTCTGACATCATTCTGGTGACTTCAATTTATTATTATTGACCGATCAGCACCTAGCCTCATAAAATCTTGACATCTTTATCCTCAGTATCCTTTACCTCCTTTCAACTTGAGTAGGCCTAGGCTGTGTTTCATTGGTCTTTGTAAGCCCAGGTGAGCTCAGTGTGTGACATGAATAATCCCTCAATATAAATGGGTGAATGAATAGAAGAATCACGCAATGAAAGAATGGGAGTGTGTGAAGTTCAAAGAACAGAAAAGAAGTCCGGGAACTCAAAATGTGGGCATCTACAATATTTAACTTGTGAACCTGAGAGTTAGTGTAGCACATGGGCAGTTATTGGTACAAAGGAGGTCCATGTCAAGGCCCACAGACAGAACTTCTGCTCTTGGGGGTGCTTGTACCTAGTGCTGGAGATGTCAAGAATAATGACATTGAAATGACAGCATGCTTAAGTTTTCAGGGGAAAAGTGACAGGAATGAAGAGAAATGGGGAAAAAGATTTCAAATATCACAAGTCTCCAAAATTGTAGGTTTAGTTGTCTGAAAACTGTATGTTTTGAAAATAGCCATGGGACCCTGGGAGGAGGTTGACCACAGGACAACATGTGGCCACCATAGAACAGTTGGTGAGTAGGAGAATGAATAGCCACCACTGAGGCAATACTTCTGGAGGGAGTCTGGCTGCTGACAAAGCAAAGAAGAGTTCAGGATCATACCAGGAAGAGACTAAAGTGTTTGGATTTCAGCAAACATAGTGAAGTATGTTGAAAGAATGATCACTATGGGAAGAATTAGAGATCTACGTGGAGAGAAGAGTGTAAGAGAAAGAAAAAACAGTGGCTCGAGGGACTTGACCTTTTGAGTGGTGGCTGAAGATGATGGAGACATGGAGAAGTTAACTGGAATGGAAGTTCTGAGTGTTGCTCTGCTGCAGAGTCACCCCAGTCCTGTGTGAGGCGGCTTTCACAGGCAGCATCTAGATGCTGGATCTAGATGGGTCTAGTGACCTAGAGTTCAGGCACCAACTAAGGCTGCAACTTAGATTGTAAGTTGAATCATGTCAGGAAGTTATGTTACTGGTTAAAATTTCCTGCTTCAGCTGGTTTGAGGGGAAAGGTAAAAAGCAGGGATGAAATGAAGAGATGTATCATAAAATGTATTACATTTTTGTGAATGAGATGGCTTACATTCTATTTTTACAGACCAAGTCTCAGAATTTGAAAACATCTTTCTAATTAGCTCAATGACTGCACTAACTACTTGCTAATACATTGGTGGGGCAGGGTCCTCACTTACATTTTTATTTTATTTTATTTCAGATTAATATGAGGGTACAAATGATTAGGCTACATTAGTTGGGTTTATTAGGTAGAGTCCAAGTTGCAGTTGAGCCCTTCACCCATTAATCTGTATTTTTGGTTAAAGCTTATACAAATTAGTCAAATATGTAAGATGCTTCAATAGTGTAATTGTCATAATGAGTCTTTTATTTTTCTCAATAAGCAAACATAATGGAACTTGTATGTATTTTAAATTTTTATTTACTGAAAATGTCAATAAGTGGGTCTATAAACAAATAAAAGAAAGATAAATCTCAAATTTTATTTACTAATAATACTTGGTATCATTTTTATCTGTGAAAATTCAAGTAATACTAATAACCTAAAATAGGTAAAATATTAGGAAGGTAATAAAAACCTATAAAATATAGCTAACTCAGACAGAAAGCTTTGTAGTGTTTTAAGCAAGAAGTTAGGTTTTTGGTCTATTTTGTGAACATATGAATTTATAAATATGTGTAACTTATCTTTAGGTATTTTAAAGCAATCTCAGGCTCCATACTCATAAATAAAAATAAATGATACATTCTCCTTCAATTGTGCCTGAGTATCCCCATAAGAGAAAAACTTGGGCAAGTATCACTTAGCATAATCCCAAAATATTCTGATGCAATGAATAAAGTCTCCCAGAATGTTTAAAAAATACCTGGGTGGGACAGGTTGTGCTTTCTGGCTTTGGGCCTTTTTCAGAAAGTCAATTATCTGTTAAGTCATCTGCATTCGTTTCCAGATTAACCAGGAAGCCACGATGGCCTGAGGGACGGCTTGCGTCACACACACCAGGAAGTTTGAACTCTAGCCAGTCATATGATTAAGATGTTCCAGGATAGCTATTATTCTTGGTTCAGGCAAATTCCTCTGGCATAAGTATTCTGTAGGAGAAATACACAAACTAGTTCATGCTTTAACTCATGGAATTAATATTTCTATAGTTCATATTTTAATCTATAGTTTTCATCGAATAGTTTATGTTTTCGTTCATAATTTTGAATATTGTTGTGAACTTAAAGGTGAGGTAAAGATAAAGGAAAGTCACTGTTTGTCCTTTATGACTATTATTTTCATGAAATTTGAATACGAAACAATTTCATCCATATCTTAACTAAAATTGCTTACATTTATCTAGGTCTAATTCCCATCAAATTTAGGCTATAAATAAAGATATGCTTACATTGTTGCTTCAGTAACTCAATTAACATAAGGTTTTACTGAGAAACTCTTTGATTTCTATCCTGAAAAACAATGTGAAAAATAATAAAATTATAGGAAAGTTGAGCATAAAACATTTAGAACATACTGTGGCAAGAAAGAGTATCTCTTATGGAATGCTTCACCTGCCTGTGTTAAGAAGGTCTTCACAGAGGGTGGATCCACTGCACAGGCACCTGGCCAAGTCTCATAGAGGGATTTGTTGGAGAGTCTTTGTGGATTTTCTGTGTTTGGAATTCTTTGCCAGTTGAGATGCTGTTAAGATTCAGGGTTGTGCTTCTTAATTACCAAATGTTTCAGTCACATTGATTCTGTCATGCTGGTTTAAAACTACTCAGGTCAGTAAAATAAAAAGAATTATATCTTCCTCAAGCAAGCAAAACTTTAAAATGTGTTATATATTTATGGAGGGAAATAAATATGCAGCTTTTTGCCATGACAGTAACCCCAATGCTTTTGACTGTAGCTTTTCTAATGATATGAAATTAAATAATAAAAAACAAAATCATGAACAAGAAAAGGATAAAAGATTATGGTGCACTGAAGTAAGGATTTCTTTTTGACTATCATGAGTGTTCCATAATTTCTGATACTTTAGTTCCTATACTTTACCTATTAGAAGGATTCATGAATCAAGGCTGGCCGGTCATCAGACTTTTTTCCCTAGTTGACTAGGCATCGTCACTGGTTCAGAGATAGACAACTGAACCAGGCCAGACCAATGCTTCAGAGGTACGGAACTTCAGGTGATTTGAATCTTCCCTCTGTAGCTACAGGGTTGGGAAGACTTGTGTGCAACTGTAGAAGATAGAAATCAGCAATGGTGTGCCCAAATCAGAGCAGAATGAAGAGCCTGGAAACCTGGAGGTCCAGTCCCCATTTCTAAGGCCTTACTTTATTACAGCTTTTTCTTGAGTTCTATCAGTTCCCTCTAAAGCTTTCCCAGATACAGAAACAAAGAAAATAAAGCTAGAACTCAAAGAGCAGATATGGGAGAATTCTTACACATCGACATGTATGTGAGCAATGTCATCACGGATACAATGCAAGAATGTTTTCTAAAATAAATTTCCTTGTGAGGTATGTGCTACTAGTCCATACAAAAATACTATACTACTGATCATTGATCTGATACAATCACCGAATTATAGGGCTGGTGGGGCATCTGTATGGCTACCACCATGTCATTTCAGGCCCCCATGGAAGATGTTCATTCAGTAAGGAGTAAATGGACTCTTGCCTATACAAACTCTTTTAATGGCATGGAACTCACAGTGTCACAAAGACATTTTAGTGTTTTCAGATATGTCATAAATTCTTTACCTATGCTTATCTAGAACAGGTTGCTTTGTAACTTGATGCTAATTCTATCCCTGGAGACATAGAGCAAGTTTGTTTCTTCTGGCACAAAAAAACTTTGAAATAATTTGAAAGTTGTTCTCATATTTTTCTCATGTTGTCTCTTCTCCAAAATAAACACCTCCATTGTTCCAAATATTTTTTAAGTACACAGAGCTAGCTGAATTTAAGGTATTTCATTTGGGTGACATAGACAATAGAATTATTCATTTCCAATTCCTAGCTCCAGTGATGTTGAAAAACACGCATCTTTGAATGTGTAAAAGCTTGATTAAATTGACACAAATACTAGTTACCTTTTCTGATTATATAATTGATGTAGATCCATTTGGAAAACAAACAAAAAAATCACCCACCAATACCTAAATCAACAACGCCAGTTAAATAAACATGACTTATATACCTTAAAGTTATGAACGAGAACACTCAAAAATTCTATCTCAGGCTTGAATGCAGAGTCACAGCTCAGCACAGTCTTCTACCATCTCCAAAATCGCTATCCTAGCCACAAACATGTGAGCAAACTTCCACTATAAACTCTACCAACTACTTTTTCTTTCTTCTTTTTCTTTTTATTACCCAATTTCTGCTTTACTTCCTGTATGGCCTTTATAATTATTCTATTGTGTACAGGATTCTATATATTTTTTAAGGATACTAGGTTTCAGATATGCAGTGTACCAAATAAATCAGATTTGACAAATTATTTATCTGCAGAAAAAATCACCCTCAAATTCAAGTAGCTTAGAGTTAACAGACATTTATTGTCCCACAGAAATCATAGTTTCTATGGGTTAGGACCCAAGAACAGCTTCTCTGGAAAGTTCTGGGTCAGTTCTCTCAGGAGGTTGCTTTCCTGCTGTGTGAGCTGGGGCTACAGCCTTATCTCGGGCCTTGACTGTGGCTAGGGAAACCATGGCTAGAGTTTCCCAGGTCACTCACGTGGTTCTTGGCTCGCCTTCGTTCCTGCTGGCAGTTGGCCCAAACAAGCTTCACTTTGTCGCTACCTGGGCTGCTCCATGCCCCTGACAGAACAGCTGCGTTGTTTCTCCCCAAATGGCCAAGAGGGCAGACACAAGCTTTTATAATGGAACCTCTGAGGTGACATGCCATCTCTTCTGTCCCTCATCTGTCACGCAGACCAAGTGTAGGACCGTTTGGAGGGGACTGCACAGGACTGTGAAGACCAGGCAGCAGAGATCATGAGGGCCATCTTGAATGCTGGCTGCCCTGACACTGCATGAAACACTGATGTTTTTTAACAGTGTCAGGATACCAGAAATTTATTTAAACTTTTTATCTTGAAATTGATAATACAAAGAAGTATGTAAACAGTTTGTCAGGGTAGAGGGTAATCAGAAAAGGCTACTGTGGAAGGAATAATCCTGGAAGGTATTTCTGAACAGGTGACGGCCAAGGTGAGACCTAAGGGTTGAGTGTGAGTCAGACTTGAGATGAGCCAGGGGAGGGCATTCCAGGTACAGAACCACAAGAATAAAGATGGAAAGCATTTGGCCCGTTCAAAAAACAATAGGGAGGCCGGCAGAACTAAAAGTGTAATGAATGAAGAGAAGAACTAGGGGAGGTGAGATGGGAGAGGCAGGGAATAGGGCACAGCTTAGATTTGGCCAGGAGAAAGGCAGAGGGAACAGGCTGTGCAAAGTGCCAGAAACAGGGACTGTTGACACAAGTTTCAAGACATACCAGTAAGTCAACAGGGCATTAAGTTCAGGGTGTATTTCAGAATAGCAAGAGATAAACTTTTAGAAAAGGTAAAGGCCAGGTGGAGTGACTCATAACTGTGATCTCAGCACATTAGGAGGCAGAGGCGGGAGGATCACTTGTGGCCAGGAGTTCTGGACAAACCTGAGAAAAATAGTTAGACTTCATCTCTATAAAGTTTAAAAATAGAAAAATCATCCAGTTGCAGTGGCACACACCTCTAGTACCAGCTACACGTGAGGCTGAGGTGGGAGTATAGCTTGAGCCCACACATTGTAAGTTGTAATGAGCAGTGATGATGCCACTGCACTCTAGCCAGGCAACAGAGTGAGACTCAATCTCCAAATAAATGAATACTTATTTTTTAGATGCATTCATTGAGAATTTTTATTTCAATTATCCATGAAATAATATTACAATCATAAATGAATACTTTTTAAAAATAAAAAATAAAAAGTAGGTAAGGGTGAGACATAATGAGACCCAGACACTATGGAATTCAAGTATCATTCGGTGAAGTATGGAAGCCAGTGAATAGTGCAAAGTAGGGACAGAATCAGATTTGAGTCTTCGAAAGGATTATAATTAAAAAGAAGGTGCTCCATGTCAAGGAATTAAGGCTACAGGAAGAAAAAGAAGAAAACAAGATCAAGAGTCTATTTTATCCATCCAGTTAAAAAGAAGACAAAAATGTGGCCACAGAGGAGATGGCATCCCAAGTTATTCAGGGAGAAACTGACGGGAATGTAAACTCATTAGAATTTGAGGTCACATCAACAGAAATTGCTGATTGTTTTATTTGCTGGTCCAACTCTATAATCTAGAAAACTGCACTGGCACTTAAGAAACTTAATGAAATATTTGTTGAATGAGTGTGTGAATTGATAAGTTAGTGAAAAATTAGGGAGGCCACAGTTTTTGTTTCTTAAATAGATACATAATAATCACAGACTATTTGCCAGGGAATGTTCTTGGCACTGGTAATAGTGTTGAAGAGATATTCATGTCTAACTATTTATGTAGTGTATTTAGTTCTCTCTATCTGTTTATCTTTTTATCTGTCTGTCTCTTTCCCATCCATTCATCTGCTCATCCATGCTTCTGTGCATCATTTCCTATGCATCATTTTACTTATCTACACTGTGGTAAGAAAGATATTATTTAAAACCCAAACTGATTTTTATATAGACTAAAGAAGGAACACAGAAATTGTCCTTGGAAATACAAAGTGAAACATAGAACTGAAAAGTAGAGTAACAACATCCATAAGAAAGGAGAAGATATCCTAGGAATTGGAAATCCCAGCAATCACATGAGAAGTGGAGTGGAGGTAAATACAGAGGAGTGGAGGCAGGAAGAAAAGTGTCTGGTAAGAAATTGCTGCGGCTCAAGTGTCTGAAGAGTTTCCACAATCAGAAGTAATCAACATTCCATTTCTAAGATGGGTTTTCATTTGCATTTCTGTTACCTAAACACTCTTTATCAAACCTCTGGTAGAATCTACTACACGTAGATTTCATCATGAGGGATAGGGGTGCAAGTTAGGAATTAAGGAAAGTAAATTGTAATCGACTTCTGAATTAGCAGGAAATAGATACAGAATAATCAGCTGCAAGAGATGAGGTCAAAGTCCCAGAGTTGAAGGTGACTAATAAGAAAAAATCCAATTGCAAAAACATCTCTTGGACAGTGATGAGTTTTCAAAAAAAAAAAAAAAAAACAAATGAACACAGAAACAGACATATTCCAGCAATTTATTTTCTAATTATATTTAATTCGCAGCAGATAAGTTAATTTTGGCTGATATTTAAGTTACATATTTTACTTGCTCCTCTAGCTGAATGAGTATGCCTACTTGGAATGCATGATACCACACACCTTTGTATGTATCAGTAATGGGTATCAGTGACGAGTTTAAGGGATCCCTTGAAGAATTGAAGGAGTTTCTTTGACCAGTAGGTTCCAATGGCTCCTAGTCAATAAAAACATAGACTCATATTGGCTTCTAAAATGCAGGTACAGTCTTATCCTGAGGTAGGAAAGGCTGAGCCAAACCAGCCAAAAGTCAAGGATTCAGTCCTGTTCAGACACAATCCAGGGAAAACTGCTGCAGTCCTCTTCCCAAAGTCCTGCATGTTTGCACCACTCCCCTAAATTAAAAACTCCTGTTGTAAACTAAATAACTCCAGCAGAAGTGATGCAGTAGCAGTCTTTAGGAAATGACACCTGCTAACATCCATTTAAAGTTGCTCTGCTAGGTGCCATAAGTAGTTTTTGAAGACATTAGAAAGTGTAGTTTTATACTTGTAGTGGTATTTAAAATACAATAGCGAAACTCCCAAAGCAAGAAGAAGCAATAAGAATGCAGGTTCAAAGGAAGTTCCTGAAATTCAGAGTGGATCATTAGACCCATTGAGTGGATAATAGACTAACGCCTATAACAACATTTACAAGATCTACTCAGTTTGCTGGCAGATATTTACAATGTGAGGGAGAACACGGCTTACTCATCTTATTCCCTTTGGCAAGTCTTACTCAAACTATAAGGGAGGCATAAAATTACTTTGGGGTGTGCAGGATCTTGGACCCTATCCCAGATGATCTGGTTGAGTAAATACTTGATGGGACACAGAAACATGCCTTTTTAACAAATATGCCAAATGTTTTTGATACAGTTGTTGTAGGAAAACAATACCAGTAACATTTAAAAAAAATTACTTTGCATGTGTATTCCATCTTCCCCCAAATACTTCCTCTGTTGGCCCACTGATGCTTGAAATTTCTTTAAGATCAGGCAGATTCTATCAACCACTAATTAGAGATGAAACACTATCTAGTAATTTCCAGATGTAATGAAATATAAATGTCTTACAGGTTGTGGAGAATGTGTTCTCTGAAAGTAAAAAGGCTGCTTTTGTTAACAATTGGCACTAAAATCCCCCAAACCAAAATGCCTCGCATGGTGGAAAAAAGGTTCCCTTTTCTCTATGCCATTGAAACATTCTTTAACTTTTATATTTTTGATATTAGTAAATCAAACAGATGGAATGTATATTTTATATTGCTTTTGGTTTGTATTTTTCTAATTAGTAGTGATGAAACACCTTCAAATTTACCTGTTGGCCATTTCTACATCTTCTGTGGGAAAAATATCTACCTATGATCCTGTGCCCTTGTTTTAAATATGCACTCAAAATCTGACAACTAAGTTGGTGAACTCATCCTAGGAAAAGTGCTACATAATGCATTGCTGAATATCACTACAGTTACCTTTGAAGAACTTCACTTGGGAAGCTATGCACCAAGGTCAGTGCTTTGTCCACCCTTCAGGTAATTTTGGAACTCTACTGGAAGGACCATAAGAACTGTCAATTAAATTAAAAAACTTCCAGGGGCATCCATAGCTCAGTGGCTAGGATGCTGGGCATATACACCAATGCTGGCAGGTTTGAACCTGGCTAGAGCCTGCTAAAACAACAATGACAACTTGAACAAAAAAATAGCCAGGCTTTTTAGTAGGCAGCTGTAGTCCCAGCTAATTAGGAGGCTGAGATAAGAGAATTGCTTAAGCTCAAGAGTTTGAGGTTGCTGTGAGCTGTGATGCCACACCACAGCACTCTATCCAAGGCTTCAGCTTGAGACACTGCCTCAAAAAAAAGAAAAAAAGTCTAAAAACTTGCCACTGTGGATATCTGTTGGCAGCACTGTACAAACAAATTGGTAAGGCTTAATAACCTTGGCATACCAGTGCCTTACAACTGTGTTCATGTTGACATGTGTCTTGCTGAGTGTTATTCATTATTGTTGTTGTGTGTTTTTGTGTGTCATATGATAATATGGACACACACACTCATATGTTTGCTACTGAGTTGTTTGAGTTCTTTATGTATTTTGGACATGACCTCTTATCACATATATAGTTTGCAATTATTTTCTCTCTTTCCATAGGTTGCCTTTTCTTTTAATTGATTGTGTGTGTGCGCGCACTTTGCAGAAGCTTTTTGGTTTGAGGTAGTTTAAGAGGTTTTGTTTTTAAATGTCTCACAATATCTAACTCAGTTCCTTGACTAGTATGTGTTCACTAAGTACTCATTAATCTACCGATCGCTATAAGGGTCTTACTATATGGGTTAGACAGGATACCCTTTCAAATATTTTTATGTTGGAAATAAGAAAATGTAATATGGGCATAAAATCATAAAGTTGATTAAAATGCTACAGATAATTTTCTAAGGACAGCTATATTAAGGGACTATTGTGTAAATTCCTGACACATTGCAAAACAAAAATCTCTACATTCATCCTGGTTTTTAAAATCATCCATATTCTGAATGCTTAACTTTCCAAGCATCTCAAATTCCTTCCTACTGTGTATACTGGAGTTCTGATTCACATTTCCCTGGATATACCTCAAGAGCTTCTATGTTTGTATCTCTAGGTGCACCATCTCTTCAAAGCTTCTTTCATTTATTTTCACTCCTGGTAATCCTATTCTTTCTCAAGGTCTTTCTCACTGTCCCTTCCAGAAGTGTGCCTTGCTCACACTCCTAACCAAATCCATCTCTGTCCTTGGCACGTCTAAAAGCACTTTGATCTCCTAATGGCAGTTATCAGAGTTTGCATTGCTTTGCTTCATTCAGTTGTTTTGATTACATCTTCTTTTCTTTTTTGCAATGACTTTTCTATGGTGCAGGAAACATTATAGTTCTTATTTAATAAAAGCAATAAACCTTTATTACATAAGTTATGAACATAATAAAATGAATGGTTTCGATTTTGATCTAAATTATTTATGGTTTTGGAAAGTTTATTTAAGTTGTTTAATCCTTGTTGATGATTTTTTTTACTCATGAACTAAAAATATCTACATCTGCCTTATAATATTGCTTCAAAGATGAAGTGAGATCCTTTATGTAAAGTACTTAACCCTTAAAAATGTCAAAGACATCTTTGTAGATATAAAAAAATGGGGAAACCAGGAAACAAAAAATTTAAGTTGATATTGATATATGGATACAAATATTAAGGTATGACTGAAATAAGTAAAGTCAACTAAAGCTTTTTTGAAAAAGTTACGAACATCACTTATTTCCTTAAAATTCCATGGGGCAACAATTGGGCCTGAGATTAGCAAGTATATCTCCTCTGCTCCACATGGAGTGACAAATCTCACTCATATGTCGAGGAAATCAGGTAGGATTGCTAGAGTGACTGGGATGACTTTGGAGACTGTACCTCTCTCTCTCTCTCTCTCTCTCTCTCTCCACCTGGCCTGCCATCCTCCATCAGCAGAGGGGTAATAACATGAAAGGTGCGATCCAACAGAACAAGGTTCCAATGCACTCTGTTGGTTAGAGCAAGTTACAAGACCAGTGCTGATTCCAGGGCTGGAGAAATTGACCCCACATCTTCATGGAAGGAACTGTGACAATTGGTAGCCATTTGCATTATATCACCATAGAACAGAAGGTTTGGAGAAGGCAGGGCTTAGCCAAGCAATGAAGCAACCCAGAATGTGCTCCAGATTTAGAGTGAATGTGTGTAATTAATGGAACATGAGACAGGTTGAACCCATTTGTATGTACTCAGAGTAGTAATGTATAGTTTTAAAGAGAGAGAGCTGAAGAATGGAAGTAAAGTATGTAAGGGATAATTGAATGTAGATTATCAAGCATGTTAGGTCTAATAAAGGAAGTTAAATGATAACAGCCCTGTTTGGAGGTTCTGTCTCAAAAAAAAAAAAAAACTGGAATTATCTAAAGAGACATTAGGCAGAATATATAATTTGCCATTGCCATGCAAAATTGAATTTTTGAGAGGTAAAGAAAACGTTATTAGTTATTACTTCAGGAAAATAGGAGATAAACCAGGATGCATAATCATCCAGGTGTTAGGGCCATGGTTCCCAACCCCAAGTTGTGGACTAGCACTGGTCAATGGCATGCTAGGAGCCAGGTAAGACAGCAGCAGGTGAGCAGTGGGGAAGTGAGCAAAACTTCATCAGTATTTACAGCTGTTCCCCGTCACTTGCATCACTCCCTGAGCTCCATCTCCTGTCAGATAAACAATAGCATTAAATTGTCATAGGATCACAAACCTTTCTGTAAACTGCACATGTGAGGGATCTAGGATGCACATTCCAAATGAGAATCTAATGTCGGATGATCCATAGTGGAGTGGTGGCAGTGATGCTAGTGCTGGGGAGTGGCTGCAAATACAAACTATCAGTAGCAGACAAGTTGAACTGCACAAAGATGATAGTACATCAATTGCTTGCAGAGCCCTATCAAAACCCTATCAGGGAGTGGCAAGTGACAATTAAGCTGCATGTGGTGGCTGGCTTCATAGCGGCAAGTGAAGATCTTCAATAGTAAAGCCGTGTCTGTAGGCCGGTTTTAAGTCAGAAAACAACACTTATTTTTAGTTCACCCATGGCCAGCCCATTATTTTAATTATCCTCCCATGCCTGTTTGCCACACTGCACACTTGTCTTAGTCACAGTTGTAGTAAACCCACAGTGAACCCTAGCAAAAAAAAGTAAAAGACAAATATCACTGGAGAGCTTCTTTGAAAAGAAAAGACCCAAGGATGAGAATATTCTAAGACTGATAATAAAATGAAAGCTGCATTTAAAAGAAAATACCTAGAGTCCTACTTAAATTATGGGTTCATTTCAACAGGTGATTCACATTCTCCAAGCCTGATTTGTATAACATGTGATAATCAGGTACCAAATGAAGCCATGGAACCTTCAGAACTGCTTGACCGCATGCAGAGCAAACACCCTGTATTAAAAGGCAAGTCCTTGGAGTTTTTTTAAAAGAAAAAGCATGAATAAGAATAGAAGCAATTATGAAAGGCCAGCTCTTCATCAAATGTGTGGGCACTGACAGCATCATTCCTAGGGGAAACCACATTCAAAAGCTTAGAAGCCCTTCACATAGCTTCTTGGGTGAAGAGGTGATCCTGGCTGCTGCTAAGGATGCATGCTGTAAACTTTTCAGAAAGGCTGCTGTTCAAAAGGTAGCACATTGGGTAGGGTAATGGTCCCATATACCAAGGGTTCAAACCTGGCCCCAGCCAAACCGCAGCAGAAAATGGCCGGGCGTTGTGGCGGGTGCCTGTGGTTGCAGCTGCTCAGGAGGCTGAGGCAGGAGAATCACCTAAGCCCAGGAGTTGGAGGTTGCTGTGAGCTGTGATGTTACAGCACTCTACTGAGGGTAAAAAAATGAAACTCTGTCTCAAAAGAAAAATATGGTATCACATTTTGCTTTTTGTGGTTAGCCCAATACTAGAAGAATTAATAAAATAGCAGAGGATATTGGAGACAATTGTTAGAGAGGATTAATGAGTCACCATGGTATACAATCCAGGTCGAGGAGACCAGCACTATTGACAGCAAGGAGACAATCCTTGTTTTTGTGTGATACATTTTTCAGGAGGATGTGCATGAGGATATGTTATGTGCACTTTTGTTGCCAACTTACACCACAGCTGCAGAACTATTCAAGTCTTTGAATGATTACATGTCAGGGAAACTGAATCGGTCGTTTTGTGTGGGTACATGCATGGATGGAGCTGCTGCCATGACTGGACGGCTTTCTGGTTATAGCACTCAATCCAAAGAGGTCACCTCTGAATGCAAGGCTGCACACTGTGTCATCCATAGAGAAATACTGACTAGCTAAAAAATGCCAAACCACATTTTGCAGGATGTGATTAAAATTACCAACCATGTTAAAGTGCATGCCCTCCTCTCCCGTCTGTTTGTGGAGCTCTGTGAGGAGATAGACATGGAACACACACACATATATCTTCTCTTCTACATGGAAGGGGGATGGTTCTCTGAAGGTAGGTCTCTGGCAAGAGCTTTTGAGTTACAAAGAGACTCTCTAGAGATTTCTTTTAGAAAAACAGTCATTACCAGCAACACATTTCCTCGATGTAGAATAGGTCCTACAACTGGTTTACTGGATGATGTCTTCAACCTGCTCAACAAACTAAACTCATCACTTCTGGAGAAAATTACAGTGCATTCAACTCGGCAGATAAAGTGGCTGCAGTTAAAGCCAAGGTGGAATTATGGAGGTGACAATAAAATATTGGAATTTTTGACATGTTTCAAACATTAGCAGAGATTTTTGAAGAGATGGAGCGAGGGCCTTCCTCCTGGCTGGTGTATGATCACCCATCTCAACTTTCAAAAGACTTCGAACATAACCTCCCAACCACCAAAGACGCCCACACTGAGAAGGATGGGTCTGCAGCCCATTTGTGAATAAGTTGGGTGAATTCACTATGTCCACGCTAGAAGAGGATCAACTGCTTGAGATCACAGATAACAGTGGCCTTAAAAGTATGTTTGAAAGGCGGTGCCTGTGGCTCAAAGGAGTAGGGTACCAGCCCCATATGCTGGAGGTGGAGGGTTCAAACCCAGCCCTGGCCAAAAAAGCAAACAAACAAACAAAAAGTGTGTTTGAAACTTCAAATCCAAACTTTTGGATTAAAGTCAAGGCAGAATATTCTGAGATTGCCACAAAAGCACAAAAAGCCTGCTTCCATTTCCAACATCCTATACTTGTGAGGCAGGGTTTTCTTCTTTTTTATTTATTTATTTATTTATTTATTTATTTATTTATTTATTTATTTATTTATTGTTTCAGGTTAATTAAGGGTACAAAGAATTAGGTTGCAATGATTCTATTTGTTAGTTAAAATGCCTCTTATAATTGTGTCCTGTCCCCAAGAGGTATGCCATACACCCTTAACATTATGCCCGTTAAGTGGGAGCACACCCATCCCCCCTCGCCCTCCACTTTCCCCCACTCCCTCTACACCCACCTTTAATTGATTCACATTTTTCTGTTATGTGGTTATTAGATCATCTGGCTTCATAGTAGAATTGACTGCAAACTAATACAACCTTTTTGGAAGGACGTTTGGAGAATCCTCAAAAAACTCAAATTAAAAGCAGGATTTTCTGAAGTGACAGCAAACCAAAATGAGATTATAAGACACTGTCTCCCATCACCCCTAGATGGAACTGTCTAGTTGCAGGAAAACAAGCTCAGGGTTCCCACTGATTCCGCATTATGTTGAGTTATATAATGATTTCATTATATATTACAATGTGATAATATAGAAATGATATGTAGAATAAATGTAATCCTCTTGAGTCACCCCCAAACAATCCCCCATCTCCTCCCATTAGTCCATGGAAAAATTGTCTTCAATGAAACTGGTCTCTGGTGCCACAACATTTGGGGACCACTGTCTTGAAGGATTAAATCACTTGTGACACTTATGAAAGTAATGGAAAATTGGTAAAAGCTGAGGCTTAGGAAAAACCTAATGAATGTTATTTTTGCTAAAGTTTAAGGGCAAAAGGGCATACAAGTGAAATGCCCTATGGAGAGAGAAAGCTAGAGAACTACAAAGAACTTAAAACTTGGACTATTGGGAGATAATAATAGTAATTATATGTTACATTTACATAATGCTTTATGATTAAAATGCTTTCACAGGCACTGCCTCATTTTATCCTCACAGCAGACCTTGCAGGTACAGAGGGTGGTTATTATCCTTCTTATCCGGGGAGAAAGTGCTCTGAGTAGACAAGAGCATGCTCTTTCAGGATGAGGTGGTATGGGTGGGAGCACCAACCATCTCAGAAAGGTTTTTTACTTTTTAGTTGTTTTCAACATATAAAAATAGGAATGAGAATTAAATAATCTCTCTCTATGTAGTTTATTTACACTGAATTTACTTTACATATACAGATGTCTACTTATAAACATATAGCACATGTTAAAAATGTTTATTTCTTTCCATATTTTTATAGATGAGAACTTTGAAACTCAGTTTGGTTGAAAGAGCCACATAATAAACGGAAGCCTCCTAGTTAAGGGTTAGTTAAGGGATCTTTGTACTGAATCATTGGTCATTTACCGGCAGTTGAAACAATTGGAATGAGGGAGTTTTCAAAGGAAGTAAGTATCTAGATGATCTAAGGAAGTTACAAAAACAGCTGTGTCTTCAAAAACCTTCAAGCAGAGAGTTCCCAATATTAATTTAAGAAAAAAAATTAAGAAAGGCTTTAAAAACTATGACAAGATGGTTGAAACCAGTTTTGACAAGTTAGATGAGTCCAATTTTTTTAGACTAGTAAAAATAGAGGACATTTCAGGAAGTCCAAACTGCAATATAAATGGAAGCTCAAAGCTGGAGAGAGATAGGTCTCAGTTCAAGTTGAGATGGTGGATTAGATGACAGGAGTAATAGTTGATGCCAGAGAAGGTGAGTGAAACATTAAAGGGCAGCTGTTTCCTGAAGTGAGAGTTCAGTCTCGGTGATGGTTGATAGGTACAGTGAGGCTCTGTGTCAGACTAGATGGCAGTGAAGAGGAGCTAGCCAGATGGGCTACCACTCTGGACTTCAATTTCCTCCATGATCCTTTCCAGTCTCATAATTCTATGATTCTGACCCAGTCATCAGCTTTAGATAGGAAAAGAGAAGAATGGCTTTACAAGTAACAGTGGTATCTACCTTGCTTCTAAGAACAGTCGTCACCAGTGAAATAACCACTGCTCAAACACATATTTTCCTCCAGGTGAAATGGAATGTTCCTTTTTTTCCCTCTGTACCATTGAAATTCTGCCTTCCAGAACAATAGTCTCTCCTGCCCCTTTTTGTTTGTTTGTTTTCACTGTTTCTGGTTGTACCTTCTCTTTGTTATCGGTTGTTTGTTATACTTTTAGTTCTTCTTTATTATAACTTGTTGATTTAGTTGACCACTTTATTTCTCCCAAATCTTTATTCACAGTCAACCTTGGTAGTCAATGTATAAAGGAGTATCTATTTCTTCATGCCTCAAGCAACCCAGCTGTGAAAGACAGCTGATATATCTTTATTGTAGTAAAAGTTTTGTCTTTTTGTCATAGTCATGTCTATTTCGTAATTTGCTTCTTACTAAATAATTTATTAGCTCTTTCTTTCTTTCTTTTTTTTTTTTTTTTGGCAGTTTTTGGCCAGGGCGGGTTTGAACCCACCACCTCCAGCATATGGGGCCAGCGCCCTACTCCTTTGAGCAAACAGGTGCCACCCTTTATTAGTTATTTCTTACTAGCAAATTCTGAGCTTTATTGTTTGTAATCTGAATTCAGACTATACCTTTTGCCCATCTGGAAGAGTTTTTTTGTTTGTTTGTTTTTGTATCATGTTTTGTTTGCAATCATTTCTTAATGGGTAGTTTTTCATATGATGATTTGCTTAATACTTTGTTCATTCATTAATTCACCAGTCATTCATTTTCTCAGGAGACAGTTGCCATCTCCTATGTATGATGTTTTCACACACGATTGATTATGAAATATTTTAAAACACTGAATTGAATCCTTGTTTCATGGAATACAAACTTAATCTTACTCTATGAGAGTGCCTACTATTCTCAGGACTGTATCTAAGTGCTGTGGGCTCATGCAAAACTGAGTCATTGATCTGATACTTAGAAACTTCCATGATTCACCCTGAATCCTGCAGAGATGTCTCCATTTCAGAATGATTTTCAGTTGTATCCCTCAGATCCAATGAAGATAACCAAAATTATTCTAAATATTAAAATGAGTAGACTTAAACACATTAGAGGGAGAGTTATGAACCTGGAGAGCAGAACATGAAGCTTCCTGCACACTAACCATGGCAGAAAGTGGCAGTTTGCTGACTATTTGGCAAAAAGAAAAAGCACTATTGCTGGGCCCAAGGATGAGGCTCGCTTGGCAGAAGGCAGAACCAGGTCTAAATTGGTCCCTTCTGGCAGAGCTAGGATGTGGAAGAAGAAACACGGTCACCTCTGCCCTTCAGTTTCTCACAGTGCCTACCGTCAGCTAAACCCAGCAAGTGTTACTGCACACAGGAGCTTGGCAAAGGCAGCCTCAGTGGCGTGGGTCATGAACTTGACTCCTGGAGCAATGCAACACTCCTCCACAAGAGAAATTGGTTTAAGTAATGAGTGTCAACACGTTTTTATCACTTACACTTTAATAAACATTTCTTTCTTTTTTTATTAAATCATAAAGAGGTAGATTATGTATACATTTATGGGGTACATTTTTAATAAACATTACTCTGAAGAAATTCCAGAGAGCTCATAACAAATTAGAGTCACTTGGGCTAGCTGTGGTTTGTGCCTCTCATTTCTGTGGCACAGATAATCACGAAGACATAAAAACAGACCCTGAGTTACTTCAGTTCTGTTATTCTAATATGAGTGAAAGTTTTCATTGTGTTAAAAATTAAAATAGTAAAGCAGAGTGGCTGGGGAGTGATTATTTGAAAGTCATGCCTTGTGCAATCTGAATCTGAGGATAAAATACCTCATTTGCCTTTGCAACAATCACAAGAAGCCAAGTCCTCATGTACTAGGGCTTACTGTGGCATAGATAATGTCTATCCACCTGTTCATTTGTGCATGGATAACTTCTCTCTACCCAGCTGTAGCATAGATAACACGCATCTATCCATCATCTCTGTATCGATCCATCTTCTGTCTTTGTATCATCCATCTATCATGTTCCTGCCATCAATCATCCATTTAGCCATAGGTCCACCTATCTGTCTTAGCTTTCTAGGGAGCCATACTAGAGAATGGAGAGTTGAACAACACAACTTTATTCTCTCACAGTTCTGAAGGATCCAAGCTTGATATCAAGGCATTAGCAGGGTTGGTTCCTTTGGAGGTTGTAGGGAATGTTCCAGGATTCTCTCCCTGGCTTATAAATGACTGTCTTCTCCCTGTGTCTCTTCATATTGCTTTCCCTTTATACCTGTCTGTGTCCAAATTTCTTTTTATAAAAACACCTGGCATATCAAGTGAGGGCACATCCCAATGACTTTATTTTCATCTAATTACCTCTATAAACAACCTACCTTCAAATACAACTGCATTCTAAGGTACTAGGGGTTGGGACTATCACATATAATTTCAAGGGGGGGGCACAGTTCAGCCCACAACACTGCCTATTGATTTGATCAGTAATAATAATGATTGTTCAGGACTTAAATCAATAGATGATGTCATTTGTTTATCAAGAATGCATTAATCACTGACATTATTTGGAAATGTCAGCATGTGATGAATATAAAGGACAGGCTCACTATTTATCTGGTTTATTATTGCTTTTCAATTCTTTACAGATAGAATAAAGAACTTCCTGTACCTCAGAAGAACCACTCTTACCACCAGCTCTTGGCACACCCTGCCCAGCCCATGGGCATCAACATCCATAGGATATAGATTAGAAAGAGGCAAGGCGAAGGACACATCTGAGGGCAAACAGGCCAGGCCCTGATGGGCCACCTGCGTGCTCCTGTGCATTACTGCTATGTCCTCACTTAGGAGTCTAGCAATGTTCTGTGCATTCTTGAATGACTGGGAAAATGTGGCGACATTATCTTTTAGCCTGTCATACTAAATGCATCACAGAGATATCTCTCACCCCCCAACACAATTCGGTCATGGACAAAAACTCAGTCAATACCCTCAGCTTCACCTGAGTCAGGACACAGATCCTGTCTGCTCTTGGAGTCTCAAATGCATCCAAGAGCCCATCTTTTCTGTGTACCCCAGTCTCCAGGCCATCTTCTAGTCTTCAGACTAGAAAGCAGCCACCAGACTCTCCCTCCCAAGGGTTCACTGATCTCTAGATCCCTAATTGTTACTACTCTTTATTTTGGAAATGAAAGGCAAATATTTTATCATCTTAAGCATGAAGAAAACATGGTGCTCACTGAGCCATGTTTTTCTTTGCCTATAATCCCCTCAGAGTTTATGCTTTTTTCAGACTCGAAGGTCAAGACTGTGCATTTCTAAGTTCCATTGTTTCGTCTCTTCTCTGTGAGATGAAGGGAGCCATACTGATGAAACCTCAAGCTATAATACTGTGTGTATATTATTTCTTAATTATTTCTCATGTGACTTTGGCCAAGTCACATAACCTCATCAATTTTAGTTCTTGTAGTAGGCTGCATTAATAATGATACCTATTCTGTCTACAGTACATGGTAAGTGTGAGGAGCAAGAAAGTCCAATAATTTTTAAATATATCAAAATATTTGCAAATAAAAATGATTGTTAGTGCCAGTTAATTAAATGTGTAAACTGTTAAAGTGCTCTTTTAAAACATCATCAACCATGTATTTCTGAATATTATGTGTTGTTAATTTAACTTTTCCCTTCTTCCATATTTTCCCCTTTCCCTGGTTCTCACTCCAGAAGGTGGTTCTCATTACACAAATGCATGTCCTGAGTGTACAGAACAAATAAAGGTAAAAACAAACTAGAAAAGTTTCAGTCTATGCATTTTTGCTTAGGAAAACCTCTACGAATTGAACAGTTTTTGTTGTTGTTATTGTTTAATAAGAGGAGGAGAGCTGTGGATGCAAAATTAAAAAGTGTATTATGTGGTAAGTAGCCATTTCCCTCACTACTGCTTGTGGACAGCTCATAACCAGGTCAGCAAGTCAGATTCTTGGCCATGACCATGGGAAATAGTAGGGTAGCGTTTCTCAATACCAGCTTTATTGGTATTTTTTAAAATTTCAATATGCAATTGGGATTTAAATCCACTGATTCAAGCATCCTAGAACAAGAGTCTTAAAAAAGATGACTAGCATGACAGAATTGATAGAGCTGACAAGCCTAAAAAGACTATGTGGATAGGGGCAATAACATCTTAGTTACCTGCAGGGACTGATGATTGAGTTCTGATCCCTTGAAACCATCACCAAGCAGTGCTTAGCCCTGCAAAAGACCCCAGAACTAGACCACACATAGGGAAGCACCCAATAAGTTGAATTTAAGTTAAATTTTAGAAAATAAGTATACATTGCTTGCACAAAGTTTTGTAATAGGAGATATACATTTGTAACACATCTTGAAATGCATCAAAAATTAGTAAAATTTGTTTTTGTGCAATGAGAGAAGTACTGAAGCAGAAGGGAGAAGGTAGAAAGATTTTATTAAACTACACCATGACTAATAAAACTAAGAAATGTAATTCTTATTACATTTTTGACCTTATTCAATAGCTAATAATATTAAGATTCCACCAGGGTGTTACACTTCCGTTTTTGAGAATGACAGGCCTTCTCACTTAGACTAAGGAACCTATTCTTATAGAGGTAGATATATCTGTGTGAGCCACAGGGTAAGACAAATGATTCCTAGACAACCTTTAAGCATGTATCTTGTTTGTCCTGATGGCTTCCTTGTATGTTTATATAAAATAAATGACTCTTTTCCAACACACCCAATGTTAGGCTTTTCTGAATTAAGTCTGATAAGGAAAACAATCATAGGAAAAATCCCTGTCAATCACTGTTATTCTTACTTTTATTGCTAATATTTGAAGATATTTACATGATGTGGTACTTACCATTTAAGTACTGCTAAAGTTTTAAATACAGTTTTATATTACCCAGGTTTTGACTTGCTAAAGACTTGCTGGTGGTTTGTAGAATGGAATGAAGATATGACATCAATATCTAACCTTAAGTTATCACTGATATAATGTTTCAGAGTCACTAGGTGATCTTGTGAGGGCAGAAATTTGTTCTCAAATTGACTATGCAGTTATTATATGAACATCATTGTAATATGGAACTATTTTATTATAGCAAAGATGAACATGCATAGATATTTGTCAAACACATTTTAGCTCTTTATACAATTATGTACTGTAAGTTAAATATGTTATTACAAAACAAGCACAATATTTGAACAATAATATACTATAGTATACAATTATATACTATAAGTTAAATATGTTATTACAAAACAAGCACAATATTTGAACAATTAAAAATGTATATAAACATCGATTGGTTCACAAGTTATTAGAGCTATTCAGAAATAACCCACAGGAGAGGTCTTGCCTCATAATCCCTCTCAACCCATCCTCACTCCGCCCAAACACCACATTTTTAACCCTGTATGTACATGTGGGAAGTGGGGAATTTAGAAAATAATGCATATAATTCAAGTAAAACAAAATGCAAATACCTTCACCATGCATATTTTTTATTAGAGAATTTTAAAAGGAGGTATTTATATTAGCCTGACTAATTGCCTGAATCATTATGTTGATTCCACATTTCATTCTGCGTGTTAAGACCTGTACCATGACTAAAGAATAAAACAAGGAACTGAAACCATTCCCTTCAACACCCAAACCTCAATTTTTAAAGTGGAGCCATATATCCTCTTGATGAGATGAGAGGGTCATCGATGAGAACCAAGGGTCAATAGCCTTTTATTGGTGTACCTTATTTATTTATTTATTTATTTATTTTTGCAAGTTTTGGCCAGGGCGGGGTTTGAACTCACCACTTCTGGTATGGGGCTGGTGCCCTACTCCTTTGAGCCACAGGCCTCACCCTAATGATGTGCCTTCTTAAGATAGACACTTCTAGTTGCTTGTGGGTACAAATCATGGGCTACAAAGCAGGTTATTTTTCATCCGTATGTTATTTTCCTTTATATATATTTTTAAGCAAGTTTAACTGTATAAATTATTAGAGGAGTTAAAATCTATCTTCTTAAAATCTATCTTTCTAAGAGAAATCAGAGTACACTTTTCCCTGAAAGTGTTTAGAGTTTCCTAAAGGAGTAACAAACTCTTCATTGAATGGCCATTTTATTTTGATAAATTTAACTAAAAGTCATTATTTGATGTCTACAGCTTTCCAGGATAGTCACTCCAAAGAAGAAAAATGACCATTTATCTAGTATAAGAAATAATTTGAAGGGAAAATAACAGACTATGTTTTGAAAATGCATATGCTTTATTGGTATGGATTACTAATTGCATTTTTAGATTCTTATTAGATAATCTATTATGAGAAAAAAAGAATAATTTATCACTGTACATCTGCTGGGGGTTGCAAGCATATTTGATTTAGACTGTGCAAATTGGAATGGGGAATGAGTCCAGTGATAGTAAATGCATTTAATACACAGGGGGTCAGAATGTTCAAGGAAGTCTTACTCGCTGCCTTTAGGTGACGAACTGAAATTTTCATCTCAATTTAGGTTTAGTCCTAAAGCTAGTGCTCCTGCCTATTGTACTTACAGTTTCTGGAAGGCCCTTATAAAGCACACTGAGCACACTCCGTGGTTGGAGCTGAAAGCAGGTGTTAGACGTAGCTGGTGGAGGTCTTACTGAGCACGGTCATGTTCCTCCGCGGATCCGCGCGCTGAACACGGTACTCAGGGGCTGGGTATCTAGGCCTTTGCTTCTTCCTGTTGCAGCAGCAGAAGCCGCAGAGCAGGCCCCCTCCCATAAAGAGCACGGCAACGCTGGCCCAGCCCAGGAACAGTGCGGCTCCCAGCTCTCTCTTTTGACCTACATGGATGGCTGGGTCGTAGAAATCCCTGATGATGATGTTGGCTGTCCAGCACACTGGAATCAGAACGAAGATGCCTGTCAGGATGAAGAGGGCTCCCGAAGTCCCCAGAAGGTAGGCTTTGACTCTCCGGTCGGAGCCCGTGCACCTGACCTGCTTCATGCCGCAGACGCCAATAAGTAGTGCGATCAAGGAGAGAGCGACCGCCACACACATGAGTGCCCGGGCTGCTTCCAGGACAGGCGGGAGCGCCAGCAAGGAATTGTAGAACTTGCACTGCAGTCTGACCTTGGCTTGTCGGATACAGTTCATCCAGAGACCTTCCCAGAGCCTTTCAAAGACAATAATGTTGCTGCCAACAAAAGCCGATACTCTCCACTGAGGCAGAAGGGTTGTGGCAAGCGTCCCCACCATGCCGAGAAACCCAAGAACCAACCCAGCAATTTGCAGGGGATAAAATGCCATTTCCTTTCCTTTGAAGACTGGCCCAGTCTGGAATGGCAGAAGATGCTCACGCTTCAGATTGTGGAGAGCTGAGCCTAGAGCAATCTCAGACGATGTTCGCCTCCGCTGCTGCCCATAACATTTTAATCCAAGCAGCAACAGCAACTGAACTTGGCCTAACGAGAAGTACCTGTTGTAAACACATGCAGCCAATGTACACACACACTCATTTCTGTATGAATTATTTACTAGTCATATAATTGTTTCCCAGCCAATAAGAAAGTAGCCAGAGGTGTGTCAAGAAATGCTGTATATTCAACTTTAGTATTTCTCATATTATTATTGTATTAGCAATGCTGTAATTAAGTGTCAAAGCTTCCATTGTGGATTGCTAATTACAGAGCAGAAAACTTCCTGTCAAAAAGTCACTCAGATATAAAAATATAAATATCTGTGTTAAGGCACAGCTGAAGACAAAGCCAAAATCTTGCCACTTTATTGGCAAGTAATTGAATAACACTTTGGATTTTTGACTATTACTTTCTTCTAGTGTAAGCCACTTTTCCTTAATATGGCTAATCAATTATGGATTTAATGGAGACTTCCGACAGAGAGAAATGTTTAGGTAATAGTGTCCAGACTTGCGTGAAAATCATTGACACTTAGGAAACTCCCAAAGCAAGAAATTCAGATTTCATAGTCTATTGTAAAGATTTGGAAAGGAAAAAAAAATACAGAAAAACTCCTCACAATTAATTGGAATTAACTGGTAATTCCCATATTAACTATTTCATAACACGTCTGTGATGAAACAGTGTTTAGTACGTAAACTTTCATTAGATGTTTCTTCAACGGCAGCTTAAAATATATTACATTTAGCAAAGCCAGTAATGGATCTTACATTTTTATGGAACTATTCAGAAGTGGCCCTTTGAATTAGCTATGAAATTACTTAAAAGTCAGATAATAGGACACTTTTTAGAGCTGAAAGTTATCTTCAAATAATCCTCATTTGCCAGATCTACAGATTGCTTGGCTTAGCGAGCTGCGCGGTGTTGATCCAAGGACACATCCAGGTCTCTCACTATGCCACCTCCTCCTCTGGTCTGATTCAAAAACAAGAGGGAGAAAAGCTTTTTGAAATATTTTTACACAAATGGACTACACAGGAAGTTTAACCCTACCAATTCCATATTTTCTCAATGGTTTTCAAAGCAAGTACGATTCAAGTGAGATTGTTTTAAAATGCGAGAATCAAGTTGTCATCCTTGACTGCTAATTCCCTGCCCGTGCCCAGGGTCTGGGGGTGCTTCACATGGGAAATGTGCACCTTTCTCCTTTTCCTTTTATATACCATTGCAAGAAATTAATTTTAAGAATAAAAACTGCTCCAAAACTGCACCCCAATCATAACTTTGGCTTCACAGGCCAGAGAGTGAAGGGATGTTTCAGTACCATCCAAACTTAAAAAAACCTTGAGGAAATTAATAAATATAAAAGCCGTTCAGCTTTTAAAATGAATAGTACATACCTACCTAATGTGTATGAACTCTATTTGCATAATGGTGCACTTGCAGCTATGACTAAAGTATTACAAAAGCTATTCATGTCACCAAAAACATTTGTACCCTATTAACACTGTGAAATAAAAAAAAGTTATCTATTTTCTCTGTTGATTACTTCCTTAGCTGTGCAGTGTAGCAAGAAATAATAAAATTCTTGGTAATGATAAAACAAAAAATTCCAGAAATCCTTGGTATGAGGCTACAGAAATTTACATAGGTCTCATTTGTGGTGGTTAGACTTTCTGATTTAAGGTATGGTTACCGAGGTATTTCCTGCATTATTATTAAGGTTATAATTTTGTGATTGGTGTAAGCCTTAACTAACCCATAATACATTAAAAATTTTTAAATAAGTCTAAAATAAAATAAAATAAATGGTTCTAGAACTCCCTAGAACTCCCTCTCTAGGGACTATGAATCATTAAGGAAACAGATGATTTCTGTACAGTTCAGTTTCCTAACATCAGCGCAAGATGAAAGATTTTTTCATCCCTTTGTTTGGGTTATTGAGACAGAGGCTTAACTGTTCCCACCCTGACAGGATTTGCTGGCATTATTCTGCCTGGTTACTTCCAGCTCATCTTCCTCGTCCAATTTCCTCTTCCTCATTCTATCTAATTTTTATTCTTATCTTCATTTTGTCCTGGAACTTTCCAACCTGATGTTTTTTTACAACTGTTTGATTTTCACCAGCTGAAGCGTCTGATCTGCATTACAAGTAAACACAAGTGAGAGCTTATGTTTTCTCAAAATACAGAGAGAGGTATACATCCTGAATCTAAGAATAATCTGAGAAATGTAAGTCATGTCAGAGCCCTTCTTATATCCTCCTTACAGCCAACACCCTGTCTCCATCACGTTCAGGGAAGATAGCACCTCACTGTCTAAGTCACTCCCTATCCATGTGGGCAGCCCACCCTTGGTGACTCATTGAGTAGAGCAGAAATATAATATCAGAGTGGAAAAAAAAGCAGAGGATACTCAAAGCATCCTCATCTTGCCTTCTCTCTTCTTTTAGGAATTTGACACCAGGAAAGGTTCAGACATTCTTCCAACTTATTGTAGGACTATTTTGAAAGACGATGTCTTGTCTTCCTTTGGGGCCAGTTCAAATTTTAATAAGTACAAATGAGTAAAAAACGTTTTAATGGCATTTCCATTAGATTGACTTGAAGCTTTTGTAAGAATTTATATATATACACATATGTGTGTACAAAAACACACATGCCCTTCCACTGTTATTTATTGTTGACTGTCATATACCTGTTCCCTTTACCTAAAGTACTTCCTCAGTTTCCCTTGGCCATGTCAACACATGCACCTGACCCACTTAATAATTATTCATTCTCCTTTGGATTTTGATCCAGATTTAGTCACAAGAGAAATTTTTCTTGTGTTCTTGGATAATATCAGCTTCAATACTATCCCCATCCTTGTTACTGTTTTAGTCACTCATTACTAAGCATTTTTCTCCATAGCATTTTTCATAAGCTTTGCCTAAATATACATTTCCATTCATATTTATTTATTTCCATCTTGAGTATAGCTGTTTACCATTAGATGTTCAGTGTAGAACATCAATGTCTGAATACATAGTAGGGACCCAAGAAATATTGTTCGAATGAATAATATATGTATTAATCAATATAATCCTCTAATTTAAGGTTTAGCATTTAATTATATCTTCAGGAATTGTAAATTTACAGTTTGGGTACTGCTCTACAGAGCTAAAGACTGGATTTATGTAATAAAAAAATCATCTCAATTGTTTAAAAAACATTGTTTTCTATTCAGAAATGCATTCAGGGGGAATGTAAAAACCATTTAAATTAGGTTTATTACCACCAGACAGTCACTCAAATTTATTTCATTATCTTGCATTGCTACCTCAAATTTCAGCTATTTTAAGGCTACGTAAATACTAGCATTGCAAATGGACTTTCCTGTGAAACTAATGAGGGAAATACAGCCTACTCTGGCTAGAGCAAACTTGTTTTAAATGTTTGTTTTTGCTTCAGCACAGAAAGTTGAGTGTATGCTATAGAAATCTTTGAATTTATCTCTCTCCTTGTCTTCTCCTTTCCTCTTCTCTTCTTTGTTTTTCCATCATAAATGCCTGCTAAAATAATTAATAAAGATTGGGGAAAAAAAGAAACAAAAGATAGCTTGTGATTCATAACAAAATGAGAATTTAGGGGACAAGGTAAAATAAAAGCAGGCAATAGATGATTAAAAATAGTATGAGGGTTGTCCACAAAATTTGTATATGGTGTTTTGGCTAAATGTTAACAAAGAATTTGCCTCTAAGGATTTTACCAACAATGTAGAATGTCTATGGGATAGAAAAAAAACCTGCTTTTAGGACTTAACACAATTCTTCTTGCTTGTGAGACTGGAAAGAAACCTCCTTCAACATGCCTGTAATCCCATCACTTTGGGAAGCTGAGGCAGGTAGATTGCCTGAGCTGAGGAGTTCAAGATCAGCCTGAGCAAGGGTGAGACCCAACCATGGGCTCTTAAAAAAAAAAAAAAAAGTAGCCAGATGTTGTGTAGGCACTTGTAATCCCAGGTGCTTGGGAACCTGAAGCCAAGAGGGTTGTTTGTGCCTGGGAGTTTGAGTGTTGTGAACCATCGTCCTCTACCCAGGGGGACAGAGTGAGACTCTTTAAAGAAAAAAAACCCTCTGAATAGAATACAATGAGCAACAATTTTATAGTATACTAGCTGACTAGTATGTTTGTCCAGCTGTTTATTATTTTACAGGAGTCTAAACAATGTGGCTCAGGTGTTCATCTATTAAACTTTTAGATCATTGGTTCTCAGCCCTGCCTTTACAACAGAATCACCTCTGGGAGCTTTGAAATAGTTCCTTGTGACGCCTGGGGCTGACGCATTAAACCAGAATCCTGGGGATGGGGATCTGGCATCAGCGTTTTTGTTTATATTATATTTTATTATAGTTCCATCAGTATTTTCAAAAGCATCCTCTGTGATATTAACATGCAGACTAGGATCAGAAGTATTGCTTTGAGTTTCTATTCCAGTGGCTCTCAGTTTGGGTTTTTAATTAGAATTGTATAAGGGGACTTATTACCATATCAGGTTCCACATCAAACCAATTAAATCAAAATAGCTTAAGATTGAAAAAGGCATCAGTATTTCTTAAGTGTCTTAAGTGATTCTAGCATGCAGCTGGCGTTGACAGCCACTGACCTGTAGCGAGTGGATGGATTGTATATCCTCAAGGCAATTTTATATTATTTCTCCCAGTTGAGCTTTTGAGACATAAGAGTAACTTTGATGTTATACCCCTTGACAAGAACCTAGAGTGTAAATATTTTACATCGATGATTAAATTCAACCTTGTGTGAGTAGGTGGTGAAAAGCTTTGAAATAAAAATGATGAATTCATTATTCTTATCTCTCTACAATTATGCAATGTTATTTCTAAAAAGCAGGGAAGGGAATGATATTTATCAGTTATAATTGAAAACACCTCAACCTGGGCATTAGCACAGAGCTTCCTAACTGTGAATTATGTTCAAATATCTTTGAAAAACAAGTCTTTCCAGAAATGTATTTATGTTATAATATTACCTCAGTTTTTTCAGACATAAACATGACATAAACTTTTATATTTATGATTCTTACAAAAACTATAAAACTAAAGTGACAAATGCTGAAAAACTGCACATTTGATACAATTTAAATTATCAATGTTACTTCAATTGGGTAGATAATATTGAATTTTTAAGTTAAATTCTGGATCATAGATTTACTAGAAGAACAATGTACTTTGATAATTTGTTCTCCACTTGTCTTTTTTTATTTATTAGATTACGAGTATGGTGCACCATTATTTGAAGCATCCATTTATCACTGTCATTTTTTTTTCTTTTTAACAGGAAGATTGTTTTTAATCTGATTCAGTAGTCAGATGAGCCAAAACATTTAAGAGCATGCCCCAAAGTAAAAGATAAACAAATTAAAAAATACAGTTCTATGCTGCATTTTCACTGCTATACTTACCACTTTCTAATGAGCAGTACAAAGGTCAGATCTGCTTTTTATGTGTGATACAAATATTAGAAAAGTTCAGCAAGTTCCTTCTTTCATTTTATATTGCCTATCTCTGCACATTATAAACATTCACTATTCCACAAGTTGGCTTTGTGGTTGTCAACTCTACAGCATGCCCTGACCACACTAGACTGTTATTTTGTTATTTAGTTTATGAAACTAAAGATTTATTTTGATTACCTTTAATTTGAGCCTTCTTACTGAAAAAAGAAGTATTTTATAAGCAATAAAATTCATTCATCCAGTAACCACTTTATGCAGACTAAATAGTCTCATTTTTTAAATTTGGACAAGTCAAACTAAAATAAGTCAGATGTACATCAAGTACATGGAATGTTTTTCACTTGGGTTAATGGGATCATTAACACAACTCCCAACCAAGCACATGAAATAATACAGCAATAGGCAAGTACACTTTTCATCCACGTAATCCAGAAAAACTAAAAATCTTCAATTAGCAGATGTCTCTCTAAATACTTTGATGATTCCTGGGTACCTAAGGACATCAGTTTAAAGAAATGCTATCAAGGTTCCTTTCTAATGCCCTTTGTGCTTCTGTGTGAATGGATTAAATGATGTAATTAACATAAGTTGCTGAAGTAGGTATCTATAATAAATACATTTTCCATATACTCATTTTATGTTAAAATTGGTTCAAATATGGTCATTTAATGATTTTTTGATAAGGCTTTCAGATTTTCCTAAATAGTCAATTTTATTACTTTTAAAGATGCTGTATTTTAGAACAGTTTTAAATTCACCAGAATATCAAAATGAGATTGCAAAGAGATCTCATATGTCCCACACTCAGTTTTTCCTATTACTAACATTGTACATTGGTGTAGGACAATTGTCACAATTAAGAAACCAATACTGATACATCATTATTAAATAAAGTTCATAATCTATTCCAATTTTCTTAGTTTTTAGTGATGCCCTTTCCTATGTCAGGATTCTACCCACAATGCCACATTACCTTGGTCATGTCTCCATAGGCTCCCCTCGTCTGTGACAGTTTCTTAGACTTGCCTTGCTGTTGCTGACCTTGATGGTTGAGGAATATCACCCAATTGATGCCTGTCTGTTAGAATTAGTGTGATGTTTTTGTCACAATTCAACTGAATTATGGATTTTGGCAAAAGATGATCAAAAGAGGTAAAGTGCCATTTTCATCATACCACATCAAGAGCACATCCTATCAACATGATTTACGACTCTCAGCACTGACCTTGACCATTTGGCTGAAGTGGGGCTTATCAGATGTCTCCACTGTAAAGCTCCTCTCTCACTTTCCACATGGTGCTCTTCAGAAAGAAGCCAGTGTACCCACACACGCTTAAAGAGTGGAGCATTTACCCAGACCATTTAGAATTCTTCTGCATGTATATATTCCCTCTCATATTTATTAATCTATCCAATCTTATAATCACATCAAAATGGGCTAATGAGTTGTAATCCCAAATTATTTGCTTCACAGCTCAAATTGTTCCAGCTTGAACATTGGAAGTTTTTCAGCGTCTCCTGTACTCTTCCTTACTTTCTGGTGCTACAGAATGTTCCATGTTCTTCTTGTACATTTCCTGCTCCAGTCCTATCATCAGGCATTTCTCCAAGGAGCCCTGACTCTTTCTATAAAGTGATGGTGTTAGAAATCAAAATCTGGGTTATAGATGTGCCTGTTGCTACAATGGTGTCATTTCTTTTAACCTTTTCAGCTAATATAGCAAAAAAAAAAAATGCATGTTTACTAACCTGTACATACACACAAATACCCATAGCCCTCAAATCCTTACAATTACGTATTCATTGTTTAAATTCAACAAATTTAAGGATAGACACTTTTTATCTTTTGTTGAGTGAGCCAGTTGAAGTCTCTTTTTCTCAGTTTTTTTTTAAATTTATTTTAATTAATTGGTTAATTATTTTTTTCTTTTTTGTAGTTTTTGGCTGGGGCCGGGTTTGAGCCCACCACCTCCAGGATATGGGGCTGGCACCCTACTCCTTGAGGCACAAGCACCACTCTCAGTCTTTTTTTTTTTTTTAACTCACTATCTTTATCAGACACTCTAGTAAACAGAAGAATTACACCCTAGATGTTCACATCTTAATCATGGTCACATTACATGGCAAAGAATTAGATTTGAAGTTGAACTTACATAATTGCAGATGACTTTAAGATAGGGTATTTGCCCTGGATTCCTGTGAGAGGATTTTTAAAAGTGAGGTGTAGAGGGAAAAAGAGCCAGAGAGATGGCAACTCATGTGGCTTTATAGATGGACGTTAGGGTTCATGAGCCAATGAGCCTCTAAAAGCTGGAAAAGGCAAAGAAACAGATTCTTCAGAGCCACTAACTAGAACACAGCCATACCAATACTTTGATTTTAGTAAATTTTAGAACTTTTGCCTATAAAACATTAAAACAATAAATTAATTTTTGATGTTTAAAGCATAAGATATGTGGAACTTGTTATAGCAGCAAAACTAATACGTGTACCATACCAAATTGACCTATACTTGAAGCACCTAGCACCTCGGGTCTCTACACTTCATCTTCATGCATGCTTTTGGTGACTTAATTTAACCTATTTCTTTAAAACCATCCCCAAATATATATCTCCCACCACTGCCACTTTTTGAACTCTATATTCATCTGTCTAACAGATTATGGGACATTTCTCCACATTAGGGTCCACTAGACATTTCAGAGATAATTTTTCATAACCAAGCTCTTGAATACTCAATCTCCCCCCAAAATTACTCCTTCCCTATGAGTGCAACTTCTACATGCCCTGTTTCTCAGACAAAAACAATAAAAAGAAAAAAAACAACAACAAACAAAGGTTATCCTTAAATCATCTCTTTGTCTCACATACAACCTATAATCCATCAAAAATTCTTCATGTTCTATTTTCAAATCCCAAATTGATTTCCCATCAACTCTGCTGTAAATTTTGTCATCTAACTTACTGAACTACTGACATTTTTTTCTAATAAGTTGAACTGCTGTCTTTCTGCCCTTGACTATTTATTCTACAAAGATCATGTCTCATGCCTGCCTCTTCCTGTGGCTTTCCATCACACTGAGAATAAAATTCAACATCCTACAGTGTTAAGGTATTTCTTTGATTTATTTCCCACTGCTCTGGCCCCAAAACTTTCCATGTTCCTCCTTCAGACATTTTTAGGCCTTCCTGACTGCTTTTTAAAGATCTCTGGTCAAATATTACCTTATAAAGATGAATTCCTCTATCCATGGCCACTCACTTTAAATTTGAACTCCTCTATCCCTGGCAGTCTATCCTTCTTTATGTTTGTTTTTTAATCACTTATCACTATCAGACATTATATAATGAATGAATGAATTTATATGTTGAAATTTAACTTTCTACCCACTCTAGGTAAACTCCAAAAAAACAATGCTTAGTCGATGTTATATACTAATATATCCTCAACAATTAGAGCAGTGCCAGAAAGATTGTATGAGTTTAGAAAATATTTTTGGAGTTATTTAATTTATTAAAAGCATATTTGAATTGCTTCTGGATTTTCTACTGTGCTTCATGGGTTAATATAACTTAACTTTCCAGAGATATAATCAAATTTTTGTGTACTTTTATAATTGGGCTAACTTTCTTTTTCTATTTTCACATCAATAACATATTTCAGCTATTATAATTTTACTAGAAGATGTTTTTTAAAACTTCTGTTATTCTAAGTTTTTAATATTTTTGGAATTTTTTCAGATAAACCTCAAAATTATTTTATTAAATTAACAACACAATAGCTAGGTGTTGTGACAGGCAACTGCAGTCCCAGTTATTTGGGAGGGTAAAGCAAGAGAATTGCTTAAGCCCAAGAGTTTGAAGTTGCTGTGAGCTGTATCACTACAGCACTCTACAGAGGGCAACATAATAAGATGCTATCTCCTCCCCCCCAAAAAAAATTTAAAAATACGGAAAAAAGCCACATTAGATTCTGATAGGAAACATATAAAGATTATGATTATGTTTCAGATGGTTGAACGTTTTATAATACTAAAGCTTCACATGGTTTCCTGATTTATATTCCTTACTTGAATGGTTTGAATTTGGGGAGTGAGGAGAGAAATTATTAATTTTATTCCTGGGTGTCTTATATTTTGTTGCCATTATGAATTGGACCTTATATCTATTTTAATTTTAAACTGTACAATAATATTATTTATTTTATATACTTATTTTGCCACTAGCCAAGGTCATGAATTATCTATTTAGTTCTAAAAGTTAGCTACATTTTAAAGCTGATATAATGAAGCAACTAGAAATAGCTAACAATGTTCAGAGCCTGAATTCAAGCTTATCTGTATCTCAGCTCAAATCCTGCATTTTAAATCCCTTCTCCAACTGATTATTGGTTCCTGTCTTCTGGAATTTTGCCATATCATGACTTCTTCACACACACCCATAAAAGCTAATACAATATATAACAGTGATTCTCAACTTGGGACTGTGTTTCCCCCAAGGGACATTTGACAATATCTGAAGATATTTTTGGTTATCACACTGAGGAGATTCTACTGGCATTGAGCAGTAAAAGCCTATGGATACCACTGAGCACCCAGCATTGCACAGAACAAGCAACCTGCCCATGGTGAATCATGACTAACACTTAACTAAGCACTGGGATATGCCACAGAGACAGGCAGTACAAATACCCACATCATCCTTACATTACTCGTCATCATCAAGTCTCAAAATAACCCTGTAGAACTGACATTAATTTTCATCTTCACCTTTCAGAAAAAGATACTGAGCTTGGGAAACTAAGGTGTAGTGTCATTCAGCTAAGCCAAGATTCAGCCTTGGGCATTGTGGCATCACAAACATATTTTCAAATACTATATACTACTTTAAGTTAGTTTCACTTAATTAAGTTCAAGTTAATATCTCCTTTGGTCCTAAAATCTATGAACTTATCTTACAAAAACAAATTGAAAGATCAATAACAATTGGCATTTATTACTTTAATTGCATAAAGGATAGAAAATTGTCAGTCTATCTCATAGTTCATTGAAAGTTAATGTTTCACGGTGAAAGATGAGGATACCAAAGTTCTCTGTCACCTGAGTTCAGTGCTTTCTCCTGAACTTTTATTATGGGGATCATAAAAGCTGATAGTGGAGACACCTGAATACTTATGTAATACTGCCCAACTATATAGTAAGGTAATAAATACTTCATATTGTTTTAGTGGTTAAGAAAAAGCAGACAGACACACCCTCCTCTAGTAAAGAAAATTCACAGGAGGACATGGTTCATCAAGATCCTTTATTATGGCTGATGTCACGACAGAAAAAATTTAACAAGAAGACAGATAATTGTCCCATGTCTGAGGAACAAAGACTTTACATTATCTAACCTTTCAACATTCCCAAGAGGAAGGGAAGGAGCAGGTACTATACCTGCATCTGGCCACGGGAAAAATGAGAATGTAGAACAGCTCACAAACTTGGCAAAAAGCTCTTTGTAAACAGGAACTTAAAAAATGGTTATATTTTCTCTGCTTTTGTGCACTTGTCTTCGAAGTAGTAACTGTTTGGTGGGAAAGAAGAGATAGTATTTTTGGCAATTCTAACACGTGTCCAAATGTTTTGTTATGCTTTCCCTGTAGCTCAAACTAAATATACTTAATTAACAAACAAATACGTATTGATTATTAGTAGTCTTTCTAGCATTGTGCAGACTACCCTGTGTTCAAAGAGCTTATCCTTCTACTTAAAGAAACAAAACTAGTGCTACATATTGAAGGGATCAACTGATTGAATACAATAAGAAAAATAGATAGTATGTACTAGGAAAACTTTTCAACTTGGCAATTAACACGGATTTTCTTATAACAACCCGGCAGTGAGATAGATACCAATTTCTTTCTCTCTTTACTGATGCAAAAATTAAAACACAGATTGAGCTGCCTAATATCACAAAAGACATTATCTCTGAGATAGAAAGCCAGATAAGGGGACTTCAGAACACATGGTCTCAACCACTATATCTTACGTACAGATTTTAAATTTGTCAAGTATTAGAGAAATGAGAGAATAATAATAATGACCCCCAAATCACTGACAAATACTTATAAAGATTCAAGGTTCAAATTGACTTTTAAAAGTAAGACAGACATAGCTTAATTGGTGGGTCTGAACTACTGCGATATGTTAGGATCATTTTGAAAATGTCTATGTGTGTGTTTGTGTGTGACGGGGCAGAATTTATTTGTTGCAATGATTGGCATTCCATAGACAGAGGTCTGCTTGTCATCTTTTATAAAGAAGACATAAAACCAACAAAGATGCATTGGCCTGCATCTCTCACAACTTTCTAATGATCTTGGAGCAATAACCGAAAACTTGTTTATGATCAGGAACATACAACTGAACTCCATGTTATTATTTAAACACTAAGTAAATTTTTTAATGCACAGTGAAGCTCCAGGAATGCAGTAACTAGAAAATCAAAGGAAGACTGACTTATGACTTGTTTTGAACTTATACCAAGAGTTGTTCAACATTTTAAAAAATCATGCCACCCATGGCAATAGTAGTCATAGAATTTGAGTCACAAATCTAACATCAGTATCAATCTGCCTTTCTAGTTCTCATTTTATGGGTGAAATCCCCATAAAAAACTAACCATCTGACTAATTTTTATATCTTCCAGTCTAGATGTCCTTATTCTACTGCATAATAAAATATGCATTCTTTTAAAGAAATTATTTTTTCTTTGAAGTTTCCCTTATATTATCTGTAGGACATGACATTGATATTTGCAAATAATTATTTTATATCATTTGTGACTTTCATTCCAGAATAATCAATAGGATATTATAAAATATTTGGTATAACAGAAGGTTTTAGGTATGATAAAGCTGTGATACCCTCATTCAGATGAATGTACAAAGAAAGGGTCTGAGAACAGGACAGATTCATTCATACACTTTTTCATTATTTTAATGATTTTTCTGAACTCCTACCATGTATCAGGCCATTTTACTCTGAAGTGGTCATAGAACAGTGAACAAAATACTTAGTCTCATAGACTCATTTACTTTTGTAATGAAAAAACTATGCACTACTGAGAAACAAGGCAAAATAAGGCCTGCATATCCTTTCAATGTCATGCTGGAATATTGCTTTCTAGACTGAACCAAGCATTATTTAATTCTTTAGGAGATTGTAGCTTGGTTTAACTTGATTTTTTATGGGCAAGAGCTCAAATCTTAGGAAGTTACATGTTACATTGATTGTAGATTTTTGTGCTGTAGAGTTGCAAATAATTTCTGAATACTAGAAAGATAAATTATGGTTTTATTGCTCCTAGTACATCAAAAAGTTTGTCTTTAATTTAGAAAACATATTTCAGTATAGCTTTCTTCAAATACTCTGCAAGAAGCTTTCTTTCTTTTTCTTTTCTTTTTTTTTTTTTTTTCAGAGACAGAGCCTCACTCTATCACCCTGGTAGAGTGCTGTGGCATCACAGCCAGCAACCTCCAACTCCTGGGCTTAGGCGATTCTCTTGCCTCAGCCTTCCAAGTGCCTGGAAAGGCAGGTTCCTGCTACGACACCCGGCTATTTGAACTTTGGCCAGGGCTAGTTTCAAACCCACTACCCTTGGTATATGGGGCCGGCGCCCTACTCACTGAGCCACCCAGAATAAGCTTTCTTAATTTAATGGCTTTCATTAATGAATAACATACATGAATAACATAAATTTCATAATGAATAACATGAAATATGCTCATTGCATATTGGCATAAGTCATATTTTCAATTTCATGATTATGTATTTTTTACATATTTTGCGGGAAAATCATAGTAAAGAAGATGTTGGGATAAATATTGAGAGTCTTAGAGATAAGCACAAGAGAAGAGATAGTTTGAAATAGAAAATTGAGGTCAATTATAGTTTCTCAAGCAGGTTATTTACTTGACAAGAAAGATATTAAAATCAAACACAAAACCAGAGAAATATAATTTTATTTTTGTTCAGTTTAAATCAATGGTTATGTGATTTTAATTAAGGAATCTACATGTGCTATTAAACATAGGATATCAATTTTGCACTTCTATTGATATTCAGAATGGTCTCTTGTATTACAGACTTTTATTCTAAAACTGCTTCATAAAAAATCAAATATTTTTGAAGGAATAAATCACCTTTCTTAGCGCATAGGAAGTTGTCAAAAAAACTAGGAAAAATTTTGAGAACAATAACTAAATAGAAATACAATTTTGGGAGACAGCAAAGAAAGGTAACTGTGAATGCCCTTAGGAAATGGACCATTCCCAAGTGACCTGGAGTTGCCTTTAGGATATCTGGTGTGTAGGGCTTAGGAAACAAGATTGTGTTTAGATTAAAGACTTCAAATTAAAGTTAACATTCTCAAAAAGCAACAAATTAAGGAGAAAAATTAAACTAGAAAAAAGTTCAACCAGCAAGTCAGTCAAAAAAAGAGATTTACCTTAGTCTAGCTTTTCAAGGAAAGAATGACATTATGTTCCTATGGAGATTTGAACCTATATTAACCCTTTTGCATGGTTCAGAAAATTGCAGGCTGGGGATTTTAAGTCAAAGCAAATCTGGTTGATAGTGATCAGAAATATCTACTAAAAATAAACATTACCCTGAAGTAGTCTGAAGAAATCCCCACAGATAGATTGCCAACAACTGGATTCACAATCACAAATCCCCAAATATACAAGAAAATATCACAATATGTGACAACTACAGAAGAAAATAACAGCAAAATAAGGTACCCAATAACTTAACATTGAAATCATTGGGAACAGGAAACAAGATAAAAATATGTATAATGAAATGAAATACATGTATGGACTCAACTATCATGTGTTTATCAAAAATAAACAAGTGTATTTGACACAAAACAATGCAAATAGAAATTCAAGACGAATTACAATTAGAAACTAAAGAGAGGTCTTTATAAGAAATAGATAAAGTATTAGTTCTTTGAAAAATGTGCTTAAAAAAGTATTCCCATATAACAAAGAAAAAGAGAGTTTGAGAATTGAGAAAAAAGAACGCTTGAATGTTATGGAAGATAATGCCAACGTATGACTGGGGTTATATTTAACTGGAAACAATATATACAATGGGAAAGGCCATATTTAAGATAAACAAAAATTTTGTGGAGACAGAGCAAGACTCTGTCTCCACAAAAAATAGAAAATATTAGTCAGTCATGCTGGCGGGCGCCTGTAGTTCCAGTCATTCAGGAGGTTGAGGCAGGAGCATTGCTTGAGCCCAAGAGGTTGGGGTTGCTATTAGCAATGATGATACCATTGCACTCTGGCCAGGTAGCAGAGCAAAACTCTGTCTCAAAAAACAAAAACAAACAAACAAAAAAACCCAGTAATTTTTGTCCAAATGATATGAAAGGTTATAAAATAAGTCAGTTAGGTTTTTCAAGCACTTGTGAGCTGAGTGTGTATAAATGGCTTCATTAAACCACATTAGTCTTACACAGGGTACTCAGCCAGTATCAAACATGTGTTTGTAAATAAAAGCACTAATTATTTAGGCAATTGCTCACACGCATAGCCCTATGGATTCAGGGTAATTTTATACTTTACTCTTTTCTATAATTAAATGGATAGCAATTAAAGGGCACATTTTTAACAACATGAAAACATATGTTCCCTGGGCGTAACACATGTGACTTTAGAAGCCAGATTATAAAATAATTTGTGGTTACAAGTAAATAAGTTCACCATTATAATAATTGAACACAATGTTTTCTGGGTTCTAAAACATTATATCCCCAAAAGAGCCCCTAAATGTTATTTAACACATTTAAGTAACATCTACATATTTACTAATAATTGATCTCCCTAAAATCACAGGTGAAATATTTTTAACAATAACAAGCTACATCAGGGCAAAAAAATATTCAATAAATTTAAGAATAAAAAAATCTAATATAATTTTTAAAACTTTCTTTAGAGTTGGCTCTGTGAGATTTTTGAGATTCACAACCATCTACAGGAGCATAAGAAGGGATAAACCCATATTACTTTCTTCCATTATAATGCAGCAACCCAACCTAGACTTTGAACAGACTGGTGTTTTTGGTATTCCCATAGACCGATTCCTTCTCTAAGACCTTGACTTACCACAACCCATCTTGGAAAAAAAACAAAAAAAAGATGGAATTTAGATTAAAATAAATCTGGTCAAGACATAGTACATATGCTGTTTTGTTAGCTGATTTTTTTTACCACCTAATACATTACCATGAACATTTTCATGTCATTGTATTTTGTTTAACCTTACCATATTTACGGTGCTGCCATATGGCACTGCACGAATGTGCATAAACATAATTTATGTGATCTTCTAATTAAATGTCTTTTTTGTTTTTGTTTTTAAATTACAGTAGAGGATAAAGTAAGGCACTTCTAAACTTTCTCTCTAAAGGAAATGGTATTGGCCAACAATGACACTTGGCTTTATGTAAAACACACTCTACTAGCGTTGCCTACAGAAATAAGATGTTTATTTTTTACTACTATATCAACTTGTGAATATTTTTATTTCTTTAAAAAAATGTAGTTGGGCAGGTAAGGGCTGGTTCTATCATGTCTTGGAGGACAGAGGCTTTGTCTAGAGGCCTAATCCTAGCAGCTAAGTGTGTGTCGCTGCTCCTCTGAATCTGAAGGATGGGTTACCTCCAGGCAAATTGAGGAGGAAGGCAAAGAGACAAAGAGGGCTCCTGAGTCTGTCTTTGTCAGAAAGAGACAGAAGTTTCTAGGAAGACTGACCTAGGAAATTCCCACTTATGTTTCATAGGCCAGATGTTCACCACAGGACACAGACCACATCCTAGGTCAAGGAACTGCACTGAGGAGCATATATTTTTCACCAAGCACATTTTTTTACTCTGAATAACATTGGGATTCTCTTAGAAAAGAAGGAAAAATAGATGTTGGACATGCAACTAGCAGTGTCTATCACAGAAATACAAGTATTTATGAGAGTTAAATATTATGCAAGGTTGATTAAGTGTCTACTAATCTTTGGGTTTGATCTTGGGTTATGACTGTAGATCTTTAAACAAAACTATTGTTACATATAATTTATAGTTTAGGTCCATATATTTGTCAAATATGTTAAATTAGTTTTTTATAAAGATTTCCCACCTGTAAAAGTAGAGGTGAGTGGGAAGAAATTCATGTACTTCTTATTCCTTTCCCAACAGCCAAGCAACACTCTACCCAAGAGCCCTTAATAATTAATTCAATTGTTCTTGTGCCCAATGTATGATATTGATGAAAGGAAGAACTATACTATAAAATAGCTGAGATTTCCTTACTGCTTTTCTTTGAAGAGGTCAATTGCAGCTCACATGTTATCTCATTCACCTTTACCAGACACATCATCTCCTCTACCTTCTGGACGACTCTATCCCTAATCACTCACATTGCTTCTTCTAGCCTCTACCCTGACTGTTCTCTTCACCTCCCTGCTCCTAGAGAGACCCAGCTATCTATATTCCTCCTGAAAATGTGCTTTTGCAGTGGCAATCCAAAAATGGATAAGCCTTTACTGCCTCAAATGCTTTGATTCAACTTTATTTCAACCTTGGAAGTAAGGAGACATCTCTGCTTACTTGTCGCTATTGCCAAATTCAGACTAATGTCCATCTCTTTTCCCAAAAACCTCCAAATTTGAAGATCTTGCTATTAGATTGTATTAGATAATTCTGTTCACCTCCCCAACACTTGTTACAGTCATTTAAAGACTCCTAGATCACTTTCATTATTTGAATGCTAGCCTTGGCTTTTCTGTCATTTTGTCTACCATTGTTTTTGTCTTAACTGCAAGAATTTCAAGATACATCACAACGTTCCTTCCAATGTCCTGGCCTCTCAGTTCCCAACATCATTTCCCAAGTTCCCCCTTTCTACTCCAGCTCAGCAGCCTGTTTGCAAGGTGCAAAAATATTTTCTGCATATTAGAATCACCCAGAAGAAATATTAGGAAATAACTAATTTCTGGGCTCCCTTCACCAAAGATACTGATTTATTTCAGCTTTGATTTAAATTCCCCAGATGATGCAGCCCATGAGAACAGCTGCCGAGACACATTCATTCTCAATAACTTAAGTCCCTTCAGAGATTATGCTCCAGCTTCCCACTCTTTGACCTTCCCTCTCTCCCTACAGTATACCTCTTTGACCACATCGAAATCTACAATTCAGGTTCACCATATCCTTCAATATTTCTAACTTCTGTCTCTTCCTCACTTTCTTCCTAAAACATCCTAGATTCTCTTTCATACATCCTCATTTTCTAACCTCTAATTTTGTCTGTTTTACTTCTTCATCAAAACCTCAGTCTTGGTGATTTCAACTCTCCATAGACTCTCTAGTAAATCCAGGTGGTAAAATATGACTGAAGAAAAAAATGAAAAAATGTAGACAATCCATTACCACTAACCTCAGCTGAGTCTTTATTTCTTCCATGGAATCCTGTTGTTCTTATCTGGTTTGTTATTACATTCCCAAAAGATTATTGTACATCTTCTCAATATCTCTTCCCTTTCCCTAATTTTAACTGATGCCATTTATTTTTTACTTTAAAAAGAAAGCATGAGCCCTTCTTCTACTGACTCCTCCAACTGATTCCATCTGCATCTTTATTCTCTCCTTGTTATTATGAATGAAAATCATATCTACATCTATCCTCTGTACACTAGAACCATCCTGTATCTCAACAAAATGGGTTGAGAAATATCACTGTAGATATTAGTGCTATTTTTTCTCCCTTATTTTTTCTCTCTTGATTAGATCACTTCCAATCTATTATAACATTTTACTATTTGCTGCTGTAACAATTAACACAAATTTATTGGCTTAGAAAATATCAGTTCAGGCCAGGTGAAGTAACCTATGCCTGTAATCCTAGCACTTTGGGAGGCTAAGATGGGAGGATCCCTTGAGGCCAGATGTTTGAAACAAGAGTAGGTAATAGAGACTGAGTCTCTAAAATTAATAAGAAAAAAATTAGCTGGGTGAGGCAGTGTGCACCTAGTAGGTCCAGCTACTCTGGACGCTGAGGCTGGAGGATCAAGTAAGTCCAGCAATTTGAGTTTGCCCTGAGCAATGTTCATAGGGCTGAAGTCTAGGCAAAAGAGAGAGTTACTGTTTCAAAATAAACCCACCAACCAAATAAACATCAGTTTATTATCCTGCTCTTCTTGGAGTCAGAAGTCCACAATGGATTGGCAGTGCTGGGTTCCTTCCAGAGCCTCTATAGGGACTCCATTCTTTGTCTTATTCAACTAGTGGCTACCTTCACCCTTGGCTCATGACTCTTTCTTCCATCTTCAAATTCATACTCCCTCCTACCTTCTCTTCCTCTTTCACATCTCTTCTGACCTTTCTGCCTCCTTCTTTATCTTATAAGGACTTGTGATTTCATTGGACCCACTTGACTTGTTTAATGCCCATAATCTCTCCATTTCAAGATGTTTAATCACATCTACAAAATCCTTTGCCATGTACAGTGACAAAGTCACAGGGTCTGGGGATTAGAAAGTGGGCATCTTAGGTGGGCCACCGTTCTGATGATCATAAGCATTCTTATGAACAAGCAAACAAACAAACAAAAAAAACCTTATCTTGGCCTACCATCCCTTTCTACTTCTGTTGCTCAGCTCTTATAAAAGTAAAAATGGCCAAAAGAGTTGCCTCTTCTTGCTATGTTTATTTCCTTTCATTCTCTTTTCAATTGTTTTCAAGTAGATTTCATTCTTTACAACTCCCATAAAAACTCTTCGAAGTTGCTGATAATTGCCACTTTATTCAATTCCATTCTTAGTTCTCACCATACTTCAGCAGATGTTATATAAGAAGATAGTGACCTAATGGAAAGTCCCTTTTTCTTTCATTGCTAAATATTATTGTTCCCCTTTTCTCTCTAGCTTGTTTTTCTAGCTCTCTGGTCACATTTTCTCATTCTCTCTTGTGAATTTTTCCCAATTTCCCAACTTCCAAACACCAAAGTGTTCCAGAGTGACCAGATGAATGTTTTCTTTTTCTTTGTATATTTATTAACACCCGACATTTATTCCCAGCCTGGAGCTCTTCCCTGAAATCCAGAGACAAACTTGCAACTAATCTTTCAGGCATCTGAAATTTAAAATGATGAGGATCAAATTGCCAATTATTACAAATAACCACCCCAAATTGCTTATCTCCTCAGTGGCAATTTGCTCCTTCAGAGTTGTTCTTCCCCAAACCTTGGTGTTATCTTCTTGTCATTCTTTTATTGCACACTTCATGTTCCATTGACTAGCATGCCTGTCACCTTCACCTTCAAATTGGTTCAGAATCAAATCACTTACCACCTTCATCGCTGTCAGCCTGATCCAAGCCACCACCATTTCTAGTCTTTGCACCCCTACAATCTATTCTTAATGCCCCAACCAGCATGATCCTTTAAAAACAAAGTCAGATCATGTCATTCCTTTGCTTAAGCCTGCAAAGACATCTCCTCTTACTCAGAGTAAGTGTCGAGCTCCTTGTGACAACTTGTTACCCCTCTGAAATCAAATCTGGCTACTCATTCTCTTGCTCATATTGTCCAACAAAAACTGAAATCCTGGCAGTTATTCAAACTGCATAAGTACTTCTCCCCTTCAAGACTGCACTCTCTTTCTGCCACACGGGGATGCCTTTCCTTGGATATCCATGTGGCTTAGGTCCATGCCCTCCCATTTATCTTGGTTTAACATATCTACCTACCTTTCACTTTCTCAATTTACAAAGGTCACTCATGCTTGTTTCTTCTACACAAAAGAGACTAGAGCACCCTCTGGTGTGCAAGTGACATCATTGCTCTCTCTGGTGTACCACTCAGGAAGGGGTTTCTGTGTTTCCATGCAGTGTTAATATTAGAGAAATTTTGATGTGGCAATCTCTGACATTTAATACTAAAAGCTGGACCTCTCAGTTGCATTCTTACCATCTTGATTATAGAATACCATTAATCTATTCATTCCCTTTGATCTCAGAATTTAAGTTTTCTCCAGATCTTGCCATGTCCATCTAAAACACCTAAATATTTACGTGTAGTCTTTAAGTTATACATAGTCATCTACTTTTTAAGAAAGAATGTTTGTGACTCAGTGTTACAGGGAACACCTCCACTGTGTTAGGCCATGGATAAGAATTTTGCAGGAATCATTATAATGAATCTTCACACCTAATATATTGATGAAAGGTCCTGTTATTTCAGTTTTTCAAATAATATACCTGAAAGGCTTAATAAATGTGCTAGGTTTTGACAACTATGGAGTTGCAAAGGTGGGATTTGTGGCCAAGTATATATAACTTAATGAAGTGGATAGCTTACCTATTGTAGTCCATAGTCTCATTCTTGTATGTTTTATTTTGATTTATCCAGACTCTCATCTTCATAGAGTCATCCCAGCACAACATTTATAAGAATCCTTTACATTCTAAAGATGACCACACAGTTTTCTTACTTGAAACCAATGTTCTAACACTAAAGAACATATCTAGTCCTCAGTGAAATTACAAAGTAGATCAATTATTTAGGCCCTAAGAACCCTGCAATTTCAGTATGATCTCTTTTTATCGCTTGTCATTTTATTTCAACATTTTTTTCCACATGCTTTAGGCCTGATGCTGTTCTTTCCTTTCTTTCTTTTTTTTTTTTATTAAGAGAATAGGTATTCCTCTGTCACCCAGGCTCAAGTCTGCAGCACAATCACAGCTTCCAGCAGCCTCAAACTCCAGAGCTCAATCCTCCTGCCTCCGAGTCACTAGGGTAATAGGCATGCACCATAGCACCTGTTTTATTGTATTTGTTTCTTTGTTTTGTTTTGTTTTTTAAAGAAATGCGGTCTGGGTATATCGCACAGGCTAAGGGCCAATGCTCTTTTGAGCATCATAGAATCCAGCAAGAATCTTCTCTAATGTCAATAAAATAAAATCATTTTTAATTGTAAAAGTCTCTTCAGGATAACTCTTAAAGTCTTAAGTCATCTAGAATGTTATAGATAGTAGGTACTCATCAGTTATTTGTTGAATGTATAAATCATGCATGCATGTAATCTATTCAGGGTTCCCCCCAAAATTGTGCATGTGTATGTGATGAATTTTCATGGCTTTGATCAGATTCTATAAAACTCTTGAGACCCCATAAGTCTAAACATCATCTCTGTTTGCTTGAGTTCTTTTTAACTCAGGTTCCTTAATGCAGCTCATCCGGAACTCATATTTTATTATTCTCGAGTTTGTTTTGGCTTTTGAGCATTAGGATCTTACATTTATGTTTATTAATTTCCTCATATAGAAACCACAAAGGAAATTTTCCCACAGCTAAGCCTGGGAATGAGGCTGGGAGCCCTCCTGCCTAGTCCAAGAAGACTAAGGAATCTCTGGCATCAAGCTTAGTGCACATCATCTAGAATTTTTTTTTTTTGACAGAGTCTCTGTCAACCTGGGTAGAGTGATCCTTTAAATCAGTCTTAAACTTCTTAATGCCGTGACCTTTATACAGTTCCTGTGGGTCACAATCCACAGGTTGAGAACCTCTGCTTTAAATGAAATACTGAGGAGGAAGACATCTGGTACTCACCTCTTCCGTGGAGAAGAAACAAAACAGCCAACAGATAATCTCAATTTGAATAGGTCATCCAAGGGAGAACATAGGAATTCAACAGAGAAGTGATGAAAACACCAAAGGCAGGGTAGAAGAGGGAAGCAAGGGAGCCTGTCTTGCTGGAATCTGCTGGGAGTTGGAGAGATTTGATGATGCAGGTAAAGGGCCCCCAGGCAGCCCACCTTCCCTGCCCTCCTACACTCCTAGTCTCAAGAGAGAACCCCAACAACATAGCACATGTACTTAACAAACATGCAAAAGAGTATGTATCAATACAAACATTTAAAAAATGAAATTAAATATTGAAAATTCATTGCTAATTCTTTGGGGTGAGGTTTTAGATAATTTTAAGTTTTCATATATTATTTGTTTAAATTTTAAATGATAAGTATTGCACAAAATTTTATAAATTATGTATACACTCGTGCAATCAAAAACAGAATTATCAAATCGATTTTGATTATGAAATAATAAGAATAAAATTAGATGGCTGGCAGGCTGTAGAGCAATGTTATCTCAACATAGAGCTTTGTTTGAGGTTAATCCAAGGCTTATTTTCAAATAGCACCTGGTATTTCTATAATTAAAAAATATGCTTTGCCTTATGCTTTAGACCCAAGGTCATGTACATCTGAGTTGATAAACCAATTACATTCCAATTACAGTGATTTACAGAGTTTTCACAGTAATCCCAATATTTGGGGGTATGTTGAATACATGGCAGGCATAAATTGATGTTTCTGAATAGTTCCTTGTTTCATCAGTTTCTCAAAAGGTTTACTGTTAAAAGACTATTGCTTAAATCCACTATTGGGTTTATATCCAAAGGAAAATCAGTATGTTGAAAAGATATCTGCACTCCCATGTTGATTGCAGCACTAGTCCCAATATCCAAAATGTAGAATCAATGTAAGTGTCCATCAAAAGATGAATAAAGAAAATTTGTTCTATTTGGCCACCAAACAGAATAAAATCATGTCATTCACAGCAACATTGATGAGCTCAGAGGAGCTTATGCTAAGTGAAATAATCTAGTCAAGAAAGGCAAATACCACATGTTTTTACTAATGTAGAAGTTAAAGTGTTAACCTTTTCCAAGCAGAAAGTGGAATAGCATTATTAGAGGCTGCAAACTTTGGAGGGATGGGCTAAAAAAACCAAGAGGTTGGTTAATAGTTACAAAATTGTAACTAATTAAGACAGCTCTTCAGGGTAACTATAATTAAAAAAACAATTTGTTCCCGGGCCCAGTGCTCACACGTATTTTCCTAGCACTCTGGGAGGCTGAGGCAGGTGGATTGCTTGAGTTCAGGAGTTCAAGACTAGCCTGAGCAAGAGTGAGACCCATTTCTCAAGATAGCCAGGTGTTGCAGTAGGCTGAGACAAGAGGATCCCCAGGAGCCTAAGAGTTTGAGGTTGCTGTGAGCGATGATGCCATGGTACTGTATCAAGGATGACAAGGTGAGACTCTGTCTCAAAACAAAACAAAACAATTTATTGTATATTTTCAAATAGATAAGAAAGCAGCTTTTGAATGTTCCCAAAGAAATGATACATGTCTGAGATAATAGACACTAATTACGCACACACTAATTTGATCATTACACATTGTATACATGTACTAAAATATCACTCTACCCCATAACTATGTGCAATTGTTATGCATTATTTAAAAATCATAAAAAGGATATTATTTACATAATATGTTTTTAATAAACATGTTGCTTGTTTGATTTGCCATTTAGATTCTTGACCTTGATGAGCAAAATCTAGCAATTTCTGCTGACATTTATGAACTCGACTTCTATGTAAATATGCTACACATACCTGAAAGCATTCTCTAGGTAACTGAGGAAAAGTGACAATCAGAAAAGATTATTGGTGGCCAGAGATACATGTTTCCTAAAGAATGCAGTATAGCCTGTTTCTAAGTCTGGAGGAGTCTAGAGTTACCTTATTCTTTTGTGTCTCCAAATGATCACTGAAAAGCCATAAAAAAGACCAAATGACATAGAGTAGTGGTTCTCAACCTGTGGGTCGTGACCCACAGGAACTGCATTAAAGGGTTGCAGCATTAGGAAGGTTGAGAACCACCTGCATAGAGAGACTCTGGTTACAAAACAACATTAATGACTTTCTATTTAGAGCAGTAGGCAAAATAAAATGAGATACTTATTTTTTAACTTTATACCATCACCCCTAAATTCAGAGTTTTGGAGATAGATTGTGTTCTAATTTATTATCTAGTCCACCTGGCAAGTCTTCATTCTAGCAATGAGGAAACTAACTCAGGAATTCATTGCACAGCTTGTTCCAGGTTAGTTGGGGAAAGTGCTGGAATTATGGCTTCCTGAATAGGGTTCTGGTCCCCTTCAATCAACACTGGGCTTGAGAGATTTGAGGAGGAAAGTATTCTGATTAAATTGTGATTTCTAAAAGGCTTATCTAGCTGAATAATGCCAGCTGTGTTCTAAATGCCAAAGGAATTCCTTTATGTCACAGCTGTTCTGAAGTTAATAAGAATAGGTGGGAAAGAGATACTAATGGAGTATGCCTGTTACATATGCTAAAAAATGAAAAAAAACAAAAGATTTCTGATGTGGTTCTCTTCACTATTAATGCAATATTTTCTCCTCTGCATTCATTCTGCATTGAGTTGGGGCACAAATTCCATGAAATTATTTCCATTACAAAGTCAACAGAATATACATATGGAGTATATTCCAGACAAGTACCCAAAGACTTGATGAAACCACTAGCCTTTACATCAATTAGTGATAATCTACTTGTAAAAGATCCAGAGATCAATGAGGCAGAATAAATATCCTAGAAACAATGAGATATGTATGCATTTACTACTTGATAAATAATATATCAGTAAACTATAGGGGATGGATTATTTAACAAAGGGAGCTAAAAAATTTACTACCTAGGATGTTAACAGTTTATTTCTACCTATCCCACATTAAGGAAGTGAATTCTGTCTATAAAATAAGGTAACTTAACAGGTTAAATGTAGAAATCAAAGACTGAAATGAACAAAACTACTTATTTCATTGTGCTATATATAGTTTTGGCATAGTGCAATTTAATATTTGTTTACATGACCTGTCAACTTGTCCACCTGGATATTTCCAACATTCTTAAATTTAAAATCTGAAGCCTTTTCTATCTAGCTTTTAGTCTTCACTTAAGATCCATAATTTTGCTTGAAACACAGTAAATTAGCCATCTTTCAAGCGTAAGTCTTTATTTCCACAGATATAGAGAATACTATGACTTCTTCTTTCTGTTTTCTTGCTCACCTGTCCTTTTTTACCCCCCTCCACCATTTCTTATCTTCTTTTCCCATCATTTGATTATATTTCAATGAGCTTTCCTCACCCTTTTCCTTCGCACTCCTGTTTTGATTTTCCATCATCTACTATCTACTGTCTTTTCTATATTTTATTCTTACAGTATACTCATTTAGCCAGGCATGATGGCACATGCCTCCTTAGTTCATTCAAAAATAGAAGTTAAAAAAGTTTTAAGAAATATCTTATTAACTATAGTTACCATGTTGTACAATAGATCCCTTGAAATTATTTCACCTACCAAGCTAAAATTTTGGATCCTTTTGCCAACATTTCCCCAACCCTTAACAACCACAACTCTACCCTCGGCTTCTATGAGTTCAATGATTTCCACATATACGTGAAATTAAGGAGTATTTGACTTTCTGTGGCTGGTTTAGCTCACTTAAAAGAATGTCCTCCAGATTCCTCTCTGTCAAAATAATATGAATTCCTTCTTTAATAAGGCCAAATAGCATTTCATTGCATATATATTGTGCATTTTCTTAATCCATTCACTTGTTGATAGGCACTTGGGTTGATTCTATATGTTGGCTAATTGTAAACAACTCTGTGATGAGCATAGAAGCATGGATATTTCTCAGATATATCAATTTTATTTCCTTTACATATACAATCATTATAATCTTTGGAACTATTGTTGTTCTATTTTTATTTTTTTGAGGCACCTCTATAACTGTTTTCCAAAATGGCCATACTGGTTTATATTCCCACCAACAGTGTGCAAAGATTCTCTTTTTCCAATATCTTCTCCAACACTTGTTATCTTTCACTTTTTTTTATAACAGCTACTTTAACAGTTGAGAGGTGATATTACAATGTAGCTTTGATTTGCATTTCTTTGAGAATTAGTGATTGAGCATCTTTGCATGTGCCAGTTGGTCATTTATAGATTTTCTTTTGTAGTATATCTACTCATATCTATTCAAGTCTCATTTGGCTCTGCAGATTTCATTCTTGTCAGTGCCAGCAATTACATGAATCAGTTCCTTCAACACTAATTTCTGCCTTTCTCCATTTACACAGTTCTTGATAAGATATGTTATATATATATGTGTGTGTGTGTATATATATATATATATAACATATGTCTGTGTGTATGTATATATAAATATATGTGTATACAACCCCTCACTTCAAATAGTTATGTATATATGTGTGTGTATATATATAACATATGTCTGTATGTATGTATGTATATATACATATATGTGTATACAATCCCTCACTTCAAATAGTATATATATATACACACACACACATATATGTTATCTATAACTAACTAAACAGATGTATGTATACACACACAGACACACACACTTCCTTCTGGTTCTATTTCTCTGGAGAATCCTGACTAATATACCCTCCTTCCCCAGTTTCTAGGAGTCTATTGTGGTGCTTTCTCTAGATGAGGTGTGTAACATTTATGGTATCCTATAATTTATTTATTAAGGTTTTAAAAAAAGAGTGCAATGAAATGATTTCCTCGTTCTTTTAAGGCCGTAGGTTACTTATCTACTTCTACATAGAACTATTTGAAGAAAGCTTGTATTCTTCATTTTATTATGTAAAGTTGAGAAAGGAAATATTGTTGTTTGTTTGTTTTTAAGACAGAGTCTTACTTTGCCACCCTGGGTAGACTGCTGTGGCATCACAGCAACCTCAATCTCTTGGGCTCAAGTAATTCTCTTGCCTCAGCCTCCGAAGTCCCCTCTTGGGACTACAGGTGCCTGCCATAACACCCAGCTATTTTTTTTTAGAGACAGTGCTCTTGCTCAGGCTGGTCTCAAACTTGGAAGTCAGGCAATCCACCCCGGTCAGCCTCCCAGAGTGCTAGGTTTACAGGCATGAGCCACCACGCCCTGTCAAAAAAGGAAGTTCTCATAGTAATTTAACTTGGCTTATCCATGATCAAAGCATATGGCAAAAGATCAGATAAAATAAAGTGTCTCACTTAAAAAAAAAAGATTTTAAGAAAATAGTAATCACACCTATTTTTATGTTTTCATCTTTTTTAGCCATTTCCTTTCATGTGTGCTTATGTGTGTACACATGTGTGTGTATGTATGTATTGGGAGGAGGGGAGGTAAGCCATGATTATGGTAATTATGTAATTTTTGAATGGTTTTTATTCTATTTGCATAACAAATATCAGGAAAAATATTTATTTCACTAAGGATACCTCAATGGCAGGAAAATAGCCACATGATGGATGGACATACTATATTTATTAAACCTTTCTATCTGTGGAACATGTAGACTATGTCCAACTTTCCTTTATCATTTGTACTCAAGTGAATATGCATTCACAAAACATTTGTAATCATCTTTGATTGTTACTAAGCATGCATTTCTAGTATAAATTCTTTTCTCATCTTTTTTTCAAATCTTGTCTCATGTTGGGGGAAAATATAACTAAAAACAAAATCACCTCCTATTGCTCAACGAGGTTCATTTGTCCACTGCCCCGAGAAGAAGCCAATATCCAGTGACAGCAGGGTTTACAGCGAAGAAAAGTTTGTTCTACACAGAGCTAAGCAGGAATCGAGAGGAATTTCTCAAATCTGCCTCCCCAGCAACTGGGGAGACAAGGTTTAAAGATAGTTTGATGGGCAGAGGCAATCAAGGTCTGCTAATTGTCTACGTTCAGTGTGAAACCCTCAGTCCCTTGGTAGAGGCACCTGTCTGGACAGATCAGCCAATCCAGTGAATGTAGTGCCTTGGGAGAGGCCAGAGGCCAAGACCAATGGAGTCAATTCCTTGGTCTGGGCAGGTCAGTCTGGGATGCAGGACCCAGGAGATTTCTCAAAAACTATCAGTAGATTCTGAACAAGTGATGTTATCCACAGACAAAAGTTAATGATCTTTTCCATTCCCAGCTGTGCCCACTAGAGTAGCAATTATAGACAAACAAGGGGACAGTGACTATTATCAGGCAAATGAGGGACAGTGGTTGATTATTATTATTTTAGCTAAGTGTGTTCCTTCACAGAGTTAGAGGGCTCTTATCCTAGTTCTCACCTTGCACACCTTCTTGAATTTATAAGGGCAATTTCACTCCCAGCCCAGAAAATCTCTCCACAAGGGTAATAGAGAAAAAAACAGTTTCATTATTGCATAAACATTAAACCAGAATGTGATATGCAGTACAGGCAATCTGCTGAGAGATTGAAAAGATAGAAATCTTACCTTCTTTAGCCCAGCAGATAAAACTCATTACATACACGTTTTCAAGGTAAATAATGCCTAGTTCTCAAATAAGCACCATTTGTCACATCTTAAATTGGCCTGGTAATTGGTGCCATCATCTAGGTTAGTTTGGTTTTATCCAGAGGAGAAACAATTTTTTCATACCTTTCTGGCAGGAGGTTATTTTGCCACTTGGAGCAGATGCCCACTGAAGTTAAGCTCCTACCCTTCTGCACAAGGGGGGGCTGGAGGCGCCATCTCCCTTGATATTTACATTTCAAAGAGCTGGTTCCTAGGTCCTGGAGAAAGACAACCCTGAGTCATAAATATATAATTTTAAAAGGATTAATTTACATTTCAAAAAGAGGAGAAAGCACTTACAATTAAAAGTTAATGCTCTAGAAGAATGAAAAACCTCTTTCCTTACTTGGAAGAGGAAAAATTAAGCCTCTAATTTTTACTTTGTATTTGTCCGTTCACCTGTAAAGAACACCAAAAACATTTCTATACTCTTAGACTCATTTCAAGATGGCTATTCATAGAGCCTGGAGACAGGAATAGCCTAACAATACTTCCTTTTGTGGAGGGAATTTGCATCTGCGGTGGAAATAAAGTGATGCAAACAGGCTTTCTCTGAGCCCTCTTATTTAGATCTAGGAAAGATTAAGTCACTAGAGAGAAACTGATTCTCTCACCTTTGAAGTTCCAGCAAGAAACAGGACCACAGATTGTTCTTTATCCTCTCTGGGAGCTACAACCTATGAGTTTTCATCTGCATAACAAGACTGCCTTTGCCCCACCTGTTTCTTTCTCGCTCCCTCCCAAACTCCAAGCCCCTATTCTTTATGTAACTGCAGGGTAGTTTAAAAGTCTCAACCGATCTGGCCCTTTCTTTGAGTTGTTTAACTCCTGTGCACACATATGCACATTAATAAATTTGTGTGCCTTTTCCTCACCCTCCGCCGTGTATCTATTATCAGCTTGTTTTATTAGCAAGCTGAAATTTATTGAACCTTTATGATTTCAGCCTAAAAGGAAGAGACTGAAGCCTCTTCAAAACATAATTTAAAAAGTTTACTTGAGCCAAAGTGGAGATAACTACCAAGAAGACTCAGTTTACAGTAATCTTGAATGCAATCTCTGTTCGACTTTTTCACAAGCAGGATTTGAAAGGCAAATAAATAAATAAGCAGAAGTAGGGGGTGGGATTCAAAGACTGGGTTGATACAAAGCTGTTACTCAAGAATTCTCATTGGTTAACAAAAACAAAGTTGCCTGGTGATTGGCTACACATCGAGAAGCTGAGCGGGTAGGATGAGCATTATAGTGTCAGATGTGACATTTTTAGCATAATTTACAGCTACTTAAGGCAGCGGCAAATGGTTTCAAGAGAGGAATATATAGGCCCAGGAGGGAAGTAGAACATGATTTCTGTGTCATTTTGATACCTCTCTTGGGCTGATAATGTGAAAGGGCTCTCATTTCTTAGACACTAGATTTTTCTTTCCTCAAGGTGAAAAATTGAAACTTTCTTATACCTTCCTTTGTTTAATAGGAAACACATGTTCTTCCTTTACCTCATTTAAAATACGAAATCTATCTGTTAAATCATGTCTATGTTTCATGAAATGAAGTCTATCTGAAAGAAAAAATTTCCTTTTACATTCTGAAAACATATCTGAGTACCTGAAGTTGATCCATAATGGTCCCAGACTGTGTGGCCCTCATCTTCACATTGAGAATTAGGGCTTATTTTTCTTTTCTTTGACCTGGGGCCGGTTTTGACCAATTGCATATGGCAAAAGTGACATCTGCCCTGCTAAAAGGATTGGTGGTGGATTTATAGTTTTCCCCTTCTTGGATTGTTAAGGCCTCAGTCTTACTGTCTGGACTGTCTTGCTGAAAAGATAAGGAGCAGAGTCCCCTGAGTGAGGTGGCATCTTGTTCTCTGCTCTTGGTATGATCTTGGCCAATGATTGACTAGACGCAACACAGTAAGGCCAACACAAGTAAGTAAGTGTGTTGAGTAAAGTAAGATCTGCTTGGCACAGACAACAAATGGTTCCCCTGTCATAAGAAAAAGGCCTTGAAGGCTCGGTGCCAGCCACGTACACCTGAGCTGGTGGGTTCGAATCCAGCCCAGGCCCGCCAAACAACAATGACGGCTGCAACCAAAAAAAAAAATGGCCGGGCGTTGTGGCGGGCACCTGTAGTCCCAGCTACTTGGGAGGCGGAGGCAGGAGACTTGCTTGAGCCCAGGAATTGGAGGTTGTTGTGAGCTGTAATGCCACAGCACTCTATCCAGGATGACAGCTTGAGGTTCTGTCTCAAAAAAAAAAGAAAAAGGCCTTGAATATGGTCTGGAGTCCTGTTTTATATTGCTTTGGCTGGGCCCTCCTCATGGTTCAAATGTCACCATCAAACCACTTTGATGGACAGTTGGGAACTGTATAACCTGAGTCATACTCAACATGAGGATCTGGGAGCCTCTCTGAATGCCAGTGGTGGGAAAGGGGGTGTTGAATGCAATGTAGATTTAAGCTAATGACATAATAATTAACCTTAGGTAGTTCTAGGTCATCTTCTAGACCCTACTACTGTACCTATGCTGCTTCAACAACCAGGCTAGGGAATTCTCAGCATTCTTTGCAGTTGGTGCACTAACTTCTAATTGGCAGATTAGTAGGGCATTCCCTCATCTTCCAGGTGTGGCCGTTGCTACTAAGGGTGCCCACCTTTGTCCCCAGAAGAGCTGGAGGGCCCTCACTGTCTACCTAACAAACCCAGACATTTAGACATCATTATCAAGGTGCCAGGCCATTGGGGAAATTGCTGACCTTTTACACCCCAGTTACCAGCTGAAGTTGCTGCAGGTCACTTGAGCCCTGCTTAAATTGCTAAGCCCTGACCTCATGACATATAAAATGGTCTCAATCCAAGTCACCAACTTTTGAGCTATTTTGTTATACTGCCAGTAATAGTCAGACAGAGCCCAGTGCTGAATCATTTTTTTTCCTCTTTATTCTTCCTTTGATGAAAATAAAAGAGGTTGCTTTGAGATGCAGTATGGGATGGCGGTTGAATTGTGAGGGTAAGCTTCATTTTCCTCAGAGGGTTTCTCAGCTTAGCTTTAAGCTGGGGGGCGATTTGATTTCTAAAGCATTTTTTTTTTAGTTTACTTTAGTATATAATAAAATACATTTTCTTCTTCAAAAGGGATCTCCATACAGCTATGAAAATATCTACTCATATTTCTACTTTCAAAAAATTTAAAAAGCAATTTGGAAAAAGAAACCCAATTCAGGAAAAAAAATAAAAAGAGGAAACAGGATTAATTTCTTATGCTCACACAAATATATTCTAACTAGGTTGTAAACAAAAGCAAATAAGAAAAAATCTTCAACCAATTACAAACTTCCTTCCCTCTCATAATGGTTTTCACAGGTCAACTGCAAATGCAGAGGTCAGCAATGAGAGAAGCAACCCTAGTAACAATGTTAATGATCATAAAAGTTGATGGACAAAGAGGTAAAAGGGGTATCATGAGAAAAATCAAGTAATAGAGAAAAAGTTGAGTGTAGAGATAAGTTGTTTTTGCTTTATGCCTGTGTTGCTAAAGTTTATTCTATCTTTGGAAAAAGTAAAACAAGAAATGCCAATTATTTTTTGTTAACCCATTAATAAAGGAAGGTTGCATAATTCTTTCTTGAATCAAGAGATGCTAAATTCTGATGTTTTCTCTTTATATAAAAGATTCTTCCTGGGCAGCACCTGTAGGTCAGTGAGTAGGGCATCGGCCCCATATACTGTTGGTAGCGGGTTCAACACCCAGCTTCTATTGGGGGCCTGGAAAGCAACCTCCACATTCCCAGCTGTTCCATATTCTCAGTCTCAGGTCAAAGACTCCTTAAGGCTCCAAGATAAGGAGGAACCCAGCAAACAATTAAGTCTATCATGGTTTTGCTGTTTCAAAAACACCAAACTGCAACCAAAAAAAAAAAAAAAAATAGCCAGGCATTGTGGTGGGTGCCTGTAGTCCCAGCTATTCAGGAGGCTGAGGCAAGAGAATCGCCTAAGCCCAAGGGCTGGAGGTTGCAGTGAGCTGTGACACCACGGCACTCTACTAAGGGTGAAAAAGTGAAACTCTGTCTTATTTTAAAAAGAAAAAAAAAGATTCTTCCTGTTTCCAATGTTTTCATATATATTTTATTGTAATTGAAAGGAGAGTCAGGAAAAGAGGTAGATGGTAGATCTAGCAAGGTGCAATTAACATCTAATAAGCTATTGCTCTTTCTTCAAAGAAGACCTCTAAATAGTTACAAAGAGGTAGCTACTACCAGGTTTATATAGGTAAATAAGAGGACTTAGTATAGAGGTTGATTTCAAGGACAAGCAGGGATCACATGGCATAGAGCAAGAATGTGGACTAAGTGTTGTTCCCAGAAGGGAGCATGGGATGGTTGATACACTTTTGTCTCACAGCAGGACAGGGATAACACAGTGTGGTCTGACAAAAGGGAAGCTGAGTAGCCACAGCCAGGACGAGTGGGGATAACAGAGTCAAGGGTTCAACCATCCCAGACAATAAAGGACAATGGGGACATTGCTGATGATCAAAATTTTGGAGGAAGCCATTTATGGACAGTAAAGAAAGGACATGGAGTCTGAGGAGACTAGAATATGGGCAGAATAGAGCCCATGTTAGATCAGAGGAAAGAAGGCAGAGGCTAGACCATTAGGTGTTTTGTGGGTTTTGTTTGTTTTGTTTTCTATCATATTCAAGATATTGAACTTATCTGTAGGACCAGGAAAGTGGTAATTCTGAACTTGAGGATCAACCTCACCATATTTATAGTAGTTACCTTCATTTCTCTATTTCTAGTTGTTGAGTTCCATTTGGTGCTCCCTTTCATGATTCTAGGATCTCTTTCTGTATGGAGGTCAAATCATTGTAATTATCAACACCCAGCTTCTATTGGGGGCCTGGAAAGTAACCGCCACATTCCCAGCTGTTCTATACCCTCAGTCTCAGGTCAAAGACTCCTCGAGGCTCCAAGATAAGGAGGAACCCAGCAAATAATTAAGTCTACCTTGGTTTTGCTGTTTCTAAGATTATGCCCCTAAAACTACACAAGTGGACAGATGCCTTCTTCCTTCCATGACTACTTGTGATGCAGTGAGACCCAGTATTTTTTTCCTGCTCCTGTCACCCCAGCAAAGCTTCAGGCCTAGCCTCAGTACCTGCACCAGAGATCCCTTGCTTCTCCTTAACCTCTTTCCTCCAGGAAGGTGGCAGTGCCTAAAACTTCACAGAAAGCCTCCAGGCATGGCCCCAGCTGCTGCTCTAGTTTGTTCCAGCAGTTGGGTCTGATTTGGGAGGAGAGTGTTGCAAGGACACTGATTAGGCAGCTCTGAGAGTCCTTCTCTAGGACAAGGAAGGAGGCTCAGTGAATTAAAATACAAGGCCTCTGCTGGGAGTTCAAAAAATAGAATGTTATTCCAAGGGAGAAGGTAATACATGTCTGGAATTAAAAGCAGTAATTTATCTAGAAGTTGTAAGGGGAAGGAGAGGGAAGTTAAAACTTAGCAAAGATGGATGATGAGGTCACTCTAGGCTTCATGGAGATAGAGTGCTATGACCAGTGTGTTAGAGGGAAGACCTGGAGATACATTCTCCCCTAGTTCAAGGTAATTAATCTCAAAGAGGTCATATGTGTGTGTGTATATATATGCATATATATACATATATGCCTTTTAAGAAAGGAAAAGACTGTCTTAAAATTATAATACTCAAGTCACATTTGACTTCTGCAATTATAAGAGGTGCTCAAATGTGTCTTGTATTCATCTTTTTTTATTGGTATGTATCAAGTATTGCAATTTTATTATAGTTCTTTCCCTTTCTTAACATGTGTATATATATTTTTTGGTGGCGGTAGTGGTGGTATGTGTGTGTGAGTGTGTATGTGTGTGTATAAAGTACCTTGCCTCTTTGGGACTTAGTGTTATCATAATTTAATATTTAATTCATACAATTTTTGAAGGATCAGTAAGAAAAAGAAAGAAAAACACCAACACATGATGGCAGGTGTAGTAAAAGCTACATTTTTCACTCTTCTCTCTTCCTGTTAGGTTGTAAATTCCTTAAGAGCAAAACTGTGTTTTACCTACACCATACCCTTAGTACTTAACATTAATGTAGCTTAGGAAGTGTTTTTGCAATGCCTGAGGGAGTCATTTTGGATACAGAATTATTAGACGTGTCTTCATGTGTAGGTAGCAAGTGGTACAGCATTTAAAAAAATTACTATTTTATTTGGGTTGAAAAAGTAGATAGAATAGCAAAGATTGACATATAATTTATTATTGCTCTAAGGACTTTAACATACATTGACTCAGTCACTCTTGGCAACAACCCTAAGACTCAGACCCCTGGGTTGATTCCCATTTTGCAGATGAAGGCTATGAAGCATAAAGTGGTAAGCCAATCTACCTGAGACCACATTGTTACCTGCAGCAGAGCTAGATTTGAACACAGCTATCTGACTTTGTACCTGGGCTCCTAACCACTGCAGCATATTGCTTCTGCCTAGAGCAATAGTTTGTTTGTCTGGCACAACAAATGTTCGGGTAAAGTTAAAACGTTTTAGAAAATGTAATGGGTACATAACTGATTTTTCCATGCACAAAGACATGATTATCAAAAGTTAACAGTGTGAGTAATCATCTTATTTCTTTCCTTAATGTTTTTTTTTAAATGGAATTTTCCACATACTAAGGCATACTGCAATTTTTGAGTAGTCAATGAGGCAAATGTTGAGTACTATCTAAAAGCTTTATTTGTTTGAACAAATTCTTGGAAACTTATTCAGACAAGAAGGGCACTGGAACAGAACATGTCCAAAATATCTGGAGATGTGTGTTATAAATAATGTTAGTGATTAAAGATTTGACAATGGATTAGAAAAATAAATAAAAAGTATTTCAAATGTGTATCCTAAAGCAGCTATATAAAGATAGATGAAGCTTTTTTCTTATTAAGAAAAAATAAATGCCTATTAATATTTTTGCTTTATATATAATGGCAAAAATTATAAAACTACATCTGTCTTTCTCTTAATTGAGTGGAATAACCATTTCCCAGTGCTATGTAATTAATAATACAATAGCCTATTGATAAGACTCATAATAAATACCTGATGTGGAAAAATTATGATTTTAATATTTTAGTCCACCTTTTTTCTTATTTTATTCATGTGTATATTTTGTATCCAACTCCAAGAAAGGTTAAGAAGGAATGTTGTGAAAAGGGAATAGGCCCAGGGTTTTTTCACTGTAGAACTGGACTGGTGGCTTTATAGTTTGTATATATCCTTCCTATAACAATCATATCATTTTCATTTTACAGACAAGTGCATTGAGACCAAAAGGTCAATGAGCCTTGCTAAATTCATACTGCTGATTGGTAGGGGGTGTGAGATGGTTCCTTCAGATTACTCTCTCAAAACTGGTTGGTTTTGTACATACCGACTTTCCCTTGTGCAATATGTTTAATGCTCTAAATACATTACCTCAAAATATTTTGCATTTCGTTTGTAATTATTCCTACCAGGGAATTGGAAAATACTAAATGGAGAAATTGAGATACATTGGATTCTATGACTTGCCACAGTCTTAAAGCCAACCAACTACAATGTGAGGACTTAACCCCGTGTCGTCTACTTCCCTACGATCTTTCTGTCAACATGACATTGTTTTGCTGTAAAATTACATTATAAAAACCTGCTGTTGCATGTAATTTGCCACCAATTGAATTGTTTTTTAATTCGCAGTGTTTCTCTTTTACAGTATTAAAGAAGGTCATTGGCATTCCAGTTTTTGAACACCAACTTCATAATTGTTTTTATCTTTCTCATACACTGATATAGTTAGGTCAAAATTTGCCCTGAAGATTATAATTTTTCCTTCCTGTCAGTTATTGGTATAGTAAGACATGTGGAACTTTATAAGGAATGGGGTGTACCCATGAGGGGACCTGATTGGCATTTTAGAAAAAACTAACATAAATGTGGGGGCAACAGCTGGAGGAAAAAGATTCCACAATAATACACAAGATGGAAGGCTTTTCTAGCTAAGGAGGTAAGAGATGAGATGATGGTAAAGGTGGAAAAGTAGAGAAAGATTCCAGAGATACTTGAGAAGTTGCAGAAGGAAAAGCAGTAGTTTAATCATTCTGTTTTAGGGAGGAGAAGAAAGAAATAATGAATTGAGGCTGAGACATTCAAGAGAGATTTCTAAATGAAAGAATTATCATTAGAGACTGGAATTTAGAAGTATGGCCCTCCAAATTTCTTCCCCAATTCACTAAATTAGGTCTGCTTTATGTATTTATTTATTTATTTTCTTATGAATGTTTAGTTCTAAATGGACAATATTGCTTGGGATGAATTATAACTTAGGTATGGGAAAATTATCATGAAAAAATCAAACAATTTTTACATAGAAAAATCAGTTTACAACGTAGACACTGCTGAAAAAAAAAATTTCTTTCCCCAAAAGAAAGAGAATGAACTGTGTGCCAAACAGCCCTTATTTTTTCTCCTGACACTACAGGTAACCAAAACTGTTTTGAGATATCCTCATTATGAATCTCATAAAAAATAATATAATTCATACAAAACAGTAGAGGGCCTAGTTGTAATACATACCCCCCAATGACCACTATCATTAATTAATATTATTTTTCAGAGGTAGAGATACATATCTAGCTATGACAAAAGAAATATTACAAACGTAATATTTATAATATATATTTGTTCGTATCTACAGTACTATTTTATAACAATATTATTGAGACCTACTATCGTTGAATGAATCTGATGATTGTAAGGTATATTGTTGTTAAGAAATATGGATTATTTTTTATCCTGAAAATTAATGCCGAATTTATCTCTGAAATGTGTCTTTGGCATTCTTTTTAAGTTTGGAAAACAAGAAAAAAAATAGGTTTATAAAAACTGTATTAAGGTAATAAAACAAGAAGAAAAGAATGTTCAATGAATGAAAGAGGCACAATTTATTAATACAATAGTCAGAAAGTAAATAACACAGTAATTCAAGCTAAACAAGTGTAAATACAAAATTCCACATTTCATCTAGTTTTATCAAATTTGGAGGAAACACAGAGAGAGATTATTTTTAAACTTTACTAAAGCTGAACAAAAAAATGAAACTACTAGGAAATTGATCTTCCACAGAATTGAAATGACAGTTTTGACTGGGATATCTACATAGGAACAGATGAAGTTCTCTAAAGAGATTTTTGTTTGTTTGTTTTTGATGAGCAAATAAAACCCAGACATGTTATATTTTCTGGCCTATTATTTATATTGAGAAAAGCTCCAAATCTGTACTTGAATATTATGAAAAAATATCCATCCATACATGATTTTTTGTCAACATACATCCTTCTTCTCCAGCTACAAAAATTTACAAGGAAAAAACATTTTACTTTCCTGATATCATTAATGTTTCTTAGACCATACTTTTACCTTTCTTCTTAGTATAGTCCTGGTAAACAGTTTGAATGCAAAGCCCCTCAACAAAATATCAACTTTTGAACAAATGTTAATTTAATATACATGAAAAGGAAGTCCTCTGAGGGAAGAGGAAAAAGGAGTTAGTATTTCTAACTCCTAGACTAAAAAGGGGATATCAGAAAGCAGTTTAGTTTCCTTTACACTAAATGATCAAAGCCTATATTTTAACCTTCATTATAAATGGAGAGTGCTAATCCCTAAAGCTGTTTTGAAACAATTAATATTAACCTTCTTCAATCCTATCTGTGATTTCCCTGAAAAGCAATAGCTGAGCTCTATTATTCAGTGTAATGGATCACTATTTCATTTTAAATAAAATCACACAAGCATGTCTCTATGTGAGATAAACGTCACCCTCATGTACGTACATAATGGTATGTCATAGAGAAATTACTGTAGTAAACTAATACAGTCTTTAACAATGCCATTTTGAAATAACTGATAGAGCAGATGCATGAATCGTTTTAGAAAACAAATTACTGTACCTCCTAGAGCAATCAAAGCAGAGTGTTTAGTGTCTCATTCTGGTGAAATGGCTCACAGAATCATAAATAGTTGATGCATGGCTCCTGTAATTAATGTTAGGCAGTCAAGAAGAGCAAATCTTGAAAATAGCAGACATTTTGGTTATTTGCATGGCTTTACAGGTACAGTTAAAAACATACACAACTACACGTACTGACTTCTGGAGTACACGCTCGGTGATTTCTTGTCCATGTGATAACTTTTCTGGGTCGTGCGATGGGAAGGTATGGAGTATCTATAGCTGCTGCTCTTTTCACTGCAACAAAAAACACAGCAAAACAGTGCCCCTCCGGCAAGCAGCACCAGCGCCACGGTCCAGCCTATGTAAAGGGCTTCTCCAAGCTCACGTTTTTGGGCAACATTCACGATGGGGTTGTAGAAATCTCTGATGATGGAATTGGCAACCCAGCTTACAGGGATGAGCACCACGAGGCCTGTGATGATGAAGATGATTCCAGCCGTTAGCAGAATGTAGCCCTTTGCCTTCTCATCGTCCCCAGTGCACCGGGTACACTTCATGCCGAGGATGGCCGTCATGAAAGCCAAGAAGGACAGCACAGAAGCCGCACACATCAGTCCCCTGGACGCCTGGAGGTCTGGAGAAAGAGCCAGCAGGGAGTCATAGACCTTGCACTGCATCCTGATGTTAGCATGCCTCATGCAGTTCATCCACAGTCCTTCCCACCTGTTTTCAAAAACCACAATGTTGCTTTCAATGAAGGCTGACACCCTCCACTGAGGCATGATGGTGACGGCCACTGTGCCCACCATGCCTACACCACCAAGCACCAGTCCAGCCATCTGCAAGGCGCTGGTCGCCATAATCCTCCAGGATATCCGACTGGACTGTGGAGCTGGTTCGGCCTCTCAGGTCTCTGTGCTCCTGGAGAGAACAGTTCTTCTGGTAGTGATGAACTCACAACCCAGTAGTTTTGCAAATAAGAGCTGCTTCGCTGCTTCTAGCTAGATAAAATCCAGTGTTGCCTGGCTGAGGCGACTCGCCCCCTGCCCCCTCCGCTCCATGTACTGTAACAGGTAAACTTACAGATCAGGTGTGGCAACTTTCTCAGCCAATGAGAGGGGGATGGTAATCCAGGTGTGTCTAAAACAGCACTAGACTTGGATACTTGGAACGGCTGAACCTGCATATAAACATTATTTGTGCTTCCCAGTTTTCCAAGAAGACAGCAGTGTGTTGACCCAGAGGCATAATTATAAACATTTGCATAATCATCAAGAAATGAGCCAGTCCCTTGTAAGGTGAAAGGCACTCCTCAGGCAGGCAATTCTGAAACTTTTAGTAAGAGTTGCTGTGACTGAGGGATAGAATAAAATATGTGCCTAAGAAATCGGCAGTGACTGTCAAATTGTCCAAGTGAAAGGGGAGTAAGGGATGGAAAGGTTACTCTTACCTGGGAAACCACATTCTTTGGGACACATGTGATCCAAGTGGTTGACTGAATTTGTCTACAACTTCAAAGCAAACTCTTCTGGAGTGAAATCAGGGAACAGATCATGCCAAAGGACAAAAAAAAAAAAGAGCTGAAGTTGTTGAATACACAAGGCTGTCATTCTCCATGGCACCAGAAACATGTTGATTTCTTTTATGCCAGCAAAATTACTTGTTGGTTCTCTTCTGATAACCTTGATTTATAAGAAAAAGAAAGGAATGCCCCCCAGAACCCCAGATGATTTTCTTATGCAGCAAGCACTAGGGCGTTTAAATAATGAAGGATTTACATAACACTGGTTGCCTTCCCAGCTTATTTGTAGCTTTATTCTTTCTACTCTGTGGAACTAGAATTTTGCAGGTGGTATAAGAGTCTTGAATCTATGCAAATAGGTGGTATTTCTGAATAAGATATTTGTAAGACAAGGAAACTAAATTTATTAAACTATATTATATTGAGTGTTGATCAAATTTATCTTTCCTATCCAGAAATCCCTAAAAATGCAAGGCAATTTGAACTGTGTTTTTCCAAAATAATGATGCTGAGAACAGTGCTGCTAAAATAAACATAAATGTTGATTTGGGAAAACTCCACTAGCAATTTTGCCCTGGAGATCCCCTTGAGCTCTCTGTCCTGTCTACCCAAATTTGAAGTTGTACATTATTTTATTTTCATCTCAACAACAGAAAAATGATGTTTTCTTTACCAGTTGAATTCTTTTCTGCTTCCTTGTAAGACCCTATACATAAATATAGGAGAAAGTGTTTTCTACCTGCTAATTAAATTCTGAATATTTAACGATTTAAAAAACCCAAGTCGGTTATGGGGATTATGGAAAAAAAAAACTCACGTCCGACAGAAATGGAGAAAGGAAGATGATAAACCATCTTTTAAAAAGAGACAGAGAGAAAATGTATAGTAGTCTGAATAGTTTTACAACTTAAAATCTGTGTGTATAATTTTATTAAGCTAGGCATAATAACTATAAGGAAAAATGATATTTACAGTAATTTCCTCATTTGTTGACCTGCTGAAGGGCTAAACTACAGGGTGGCCCTTAGGATGATGTAGAAAATACGTGGCATTTTCTTTGTCAGGTTTGTGTAAGACGCAGATTGGTGACGGAGTGGGGAATAGGTTAGTTTTTAGGGTAATAATCTGCAATCCACAAAAGGAGAGATGAAGTTAAAGCAGCAGATACTTCCAATTGTTATTTGTCAAAGAACAAAATGTCAATGACTGGCAGAATGACAAAAAAGGAATAATGTAACTGGTTAAGATAATGACAGACTAAACAAAAACATATTTTTAGAGATGTCAGGACATATGTTAATCTGTCAAAACTTCTTTTCAGAATTCCTGTATGACGTATTTCTTAGGAGCTCTGTTGAAATACTGTTGAACATACATATCAAAACAGGAAAACAGGAGCCAGAAACAGGTTATCTATGCACCTGAGTGCCACAGGTGCCGCCTTCCACGTGTGCATGAATGCATCTCTTGGCTTTATGTATTACCAACCCCCTTGTCCCTTAATCGTGGAACTTTATCGGGAACTAATTTCATGCAAAAATAGTTTCCTCATTTCAAAAGGGGGTGGGTGCTTTACTGCTGAGATTGTCCAAGCAAAAAGATTAGGATCTGAATGAGAAATCAACCTTAGGTTCATATTAGAATATTGTAACATTAACTGTCTTAGTGGGAATGAACCAGTCCAGGGCATGCAGATAGGTTTCTTATCTGACAATGATCCAGTTAATCCCATGATATTCTAATTTAATCATGCCCCAAAAGGGATAGGAAATGAAAGATGGGAAAATGTAGTAATATCAAGTTTGTCAGAGATAGAAAGGTCTAAAATCAAAGATAGTATAGTGCTTCCCGACTTTTGTATCCTACTGCAATGATTAGCTTTGCTGCAAAATTCAAGTAGCAGAAATAAAGATTTATCAAAGTAATATTTTTTTTACTGTGCTTTAACTTAGAGCCATGAATGAACTACATATATCATTCAGATTATTCTATAAATTGTACTTTCATTTCTCTTAAGAACCAAAATCCTATCGAGAACCCTAAGAAGAAATGAGTACTCATGGTGAACCTCTGTGCACAATCCCTTGGGGTATTGCTTTGGTCTACATTATCAAAAAGCACAATTTAAATTTAGCAGTTAAATTTATTAATTAAACTCAGCCCCGATAACTACGTAACACATGAAAATGATTTCTCTTCATAAATGATAACACACAATTCACTATCAGATTCTCTTTATTTTTGCCATCGTATTTTTACATTCATTAGTCCTAAACCTACCTCAACAGTTCAGTCTTGGATTTCTATTCATTCTTATCACTGTTTCAAGTAACTTTTGCTTTTTCCTATCAAGTAATTACCAATTTCTATTGTTTTCTGGATTTGCTTTTGTATTTTTTTCTGTTATGGTCACAGTTTTCAAACTGTGTTTATTTTTAATTATCTTTCATTGTTAATTAACCAAACTTGGCTGACCATCTTGTCCTAAGAAAATGAGTGGACATATCAATAGGTCTCTTTGTTTGTTGTTCCCTAAAATAATGCTGTACATTATTCAAGTTCTCTTGAACCACCACCCTGAGTGTCCTTCACGACACCCAGCTGTCCTTAAAGCTCTCTTTCTACAAAGTGTTCTGTATCCATTAGTGGCTCTTTTTCCAATTTCTGTGCTTAAACATGAACTCCTTTCTTTATATAAATTGTCTAGTGTCCCAGCCCGTTCAGGCCATTTTAACAAAATGGGTAGGTTAAACAACAGAAAACTATTTCTCACTCTTCTGGAGGCTGGGAAGGCTGAGATCAGGTGCCAGTGTGGTCTGGTTGTGGTGAGCCCCTGCTCTCTAATTTCCTAAGGCTGTCTTTATGCTTTATAAGGACTCTCATGACAGCATGTGGACCCACTCTCCTGACCTCATCTAAACATTCCAGAGTTGAGCTGCCAAAGAACCCCACTGCAAACACCATCACCTGGGGGAAAGAGGGGTGTTAAGGTTTCAACATGAGGTTTTTTTGTTTGTTTTGTTTGTTTTTTTAAGAGACAGTCCCATTTTGTCACCCTTAATAGAATGCCATGGCGTCACAGCTCACAGCAACCTCCAGGTCTTGGGCTTAGGCAATTCTCTTGCCTCAGCCTCCCCAGTAGCTGGGACTACAGGCACCGACGACAATGTTTTTTTTTGTTTTTGCAGTTTGGCCAAGGTCGGGTTTGAACCCACCACCCTCGGTATATGGGGCCTACTCACTGAACCACAGGTGCCACCCTCAAAATGAGTTTTTTAGGAAGACCCAAGTATATGGTCCATAACATCTATCTACCATCAAATCCAAGCACTGAATGTGCATAACTCTGAATGATCTATTCTTTCTACCTGGGGAATTTACTCCTATGATATCACTCAAAATACATATTTTTCCCCCAGGCGAAAACAAAATAAGAATATAAATTAAAAGTACACGATGGAAATGGTGATTATTGACAAGTTTTTGCCATTTTACTTTTCACTGCATTTTTAAAAATTAAAATCAGAGTGTGGGATAAATTCCAATATATTTTGAGAACAGACCTGTGTGCTCTACCGACTGTAATGTATTTGATGTCTTCACTAAGCAACTGGAAAGCCAGAGAAATAATTGAAAAAAAAATTCATATACTGTGGAATGTTTCTCTGTAAATTAATAGGTCATTGGTATGGAAAGAATTAACATGAACCACATTAATTCTAATAATTTTTAAAAATTAAAACGGATTTTTTTCTCTAGTGACAACTGCAACTCCTGAGTAGTCAATGTTCCTTATGCTTATTCCTTAGCATAGTATCTTATATTTAAAACATCCCTAGAAGACAAGACAGGAGTTATTAGTCTTCTTTTATAAATGAATAAATTAAAACTCAAGAGAGACTGTGCCTTTTAAAAAGTCATACAGCTTTTGCTTGCTGAGTTAACAGAAATAAAACCCAAATTTGCATTTAAAGCCCATTTTGTGTGTGTGTGTGTGTGTTCCCTACTTTCTACTCAAGGGGAGTTAAAGAAAGGACATTTTTATATTAGTCTATATGGCCAAACTTTATGAAGAAATAATATTTGTTCAAACATATTTTGCTTGGCTAGCACATGACTGAAAACAATTTTCACGTCTGAGTATTGAAATTTGAAAAAGAAATATCTGATTCACTGAATTCTAAAGTCTATTTCTTTAGACACTCTATTCAGAGAAGTTCCTACTAGAGAAATCTTTCAGATCATACCATCATCATTTTTTATTTAGAGTTTAAGGAAGGCCCCCATGCTGCACTTAGCCTTACCACCACTTTCTCATTAATCTTCCATTTTTTATCCCCATCTTCATAATTTCTTTGTTACAGACCCATGATACCCAATGATATGAGGATCACTGAACTTTACTGGCTAAAATAAGTATCAAACAAATTGAGTGAAGGGATTTGAACAGTTCTATGTGCCAATACCCTCAGCTTATTGCAATCTGGGAAAATTTCGCTTTGTATTTTATGGTCATTTTAGTGACCAACAGAGACAATGACGTCATTCTTACCTTTATTAATCCAGTAGAATTATTCTTTTCAGTGACTAACAACTTTTCTTTCCATCTTTACAAAATGCCAAAATAAATGCACTTTTTACATTGCATGCAACTGCATCCCACACAGTGATTTTTGGAATTGCTTAAAAAACAGATTTTTTAAAAATATCTTACTCTCCCATAATAATCCTTTCTATTGAAATGTAAAGAATGATATGTAGCCTTAAATAAGGAAAGCAAAAGGTCCACAAGAGAAATTTCTGGGCAGGCAGAGAGTGTAATTAGTGCTAGAAATGGTAACATCAGTTAATGAATAGGCCCAAAACAGAGCACTTCTCATAATTTTATTTGGAATCCACAGCAATTCACAATAGGTTTAATTCATGTTGATTATGAAAATGAGAAGAAAAGAAAATGCATATAGGGTAATACCTTACTATGAGTACATTCTGTTAAAACAGTGTTTTAAGAAACATTAGTTCAGAATATTTGCTAGGTGAGGTGGCTCATGCCTGTAATCCTAGCACCTCTGGGAAGCCAAGGCAGCAGGATCACTTAAACCCCGGATTTTGAGGTTGTAGTGGCTATGGTGACACCACTACATTCTAGCCCAGGAACAGAACAAGACTCTGTCTAAAGAAATGAATATTTAAAAGAATATTATCCTAATCATAAGAGCTACTTAATAATCATTAAGTTATATAAAAATTAAGTGTTATCATAATAAATTATATAATTTGAGCTTTCTAATCATTTTATTAGATTGACACTATTATTATATCACTTTTACTGATGAAATTGAGATTACAAAATTAAATGACTGACCTGAAGCCTCACAACAAACAGAATGGCCTACCTGGGAATACCTCAGCCCATATACTTAAACCACTATCATCTATACATCATTATAGAACTAGTTCAAAGCCTAACTTATAGCTTACTTAATTGTACAGCTTTATCTCTGGTAAAGCATATAAACTTTGGTAGACCAGAAGTACTTATCTTAAACAAATGTTCTGCATATTGTGAGTTTTTAATAGGATTTTGAGCCGTATGAAGAGAAATAAAGCATCTTCATTTCATATAGCAGAAGCCATTATTCAAAATGAAAAAGGGTCCGACCTGCGCACACACACGTACACACACGTCCCTATGAGCAAACAATGAATAGGAGAGCACAAGAAATGACTTTCCCTTGTAAAGTCAGAGTTAACAGGACAGGGAAGAGTAATTAACGTGGTAAATAGAGCTAAACCATGTTACTGATTAATTTACAAAACAATTAACTTTCCACTTAAAATTCAAATTAAGATTCTGTCTGCCTTAGGCAACAGTGTTTGCAAATTTTAATTTAAGTTCCTTACTTAAAACCAACTTTAGACCACAGTAGAGTGAGGTTATCAGAATAAGCAGTTAATGACACTCTTGCTTTTCTGTTATTTTTTTAAAAAGAAAATGTTATAATATATAATAATATGTTGTATGCACTAATATCTCTTCAATGAGTATATGAGGAAAATTAGAAGTTGTTCAAATCCTCATCTCAAATATTTATAGAGATTTCACACTTCCTGTAAAATTCTCAAGATACCTGGTAATATACCTTCTGAACAATTCTTTCCTAACTGTTCAACAAGAACATTATGTTTCAGGCTCTCTGATAGACTCTAGAGACAAAAAATATATAAGACATAGTCTCTGCTCTTTATGATTTTACACACACAGATTGGGAGGAAAAACGCCTGAGTCAATTAACTTTGTCATATTAAACCAAGTAATTAAAAGTGATACTGATAATATCAGTCCTTGATTATGCAGCTTTTAAAATAGGAGACTTATCTGTGTCAGCATAAATAACAGCTGATTTCCTAGTCCTTTACGCATATGTTAATGGAAAGGAGTTTCAAGAACATGAACAGATTATTGTTTTTGAGGATATTTAATAAAGCACCTGTATGTTTTCATATTCTTGTGATTTTATAGCAATATTCTAGACTCCAGCTTCCTCCAGTGGCAGGGGCCTGGCCCTGCCTTTACAGCCCCTACATTCACCAGGACTCAGACCAAGAAGACCGTGGGCAGCTGTGTCCTGACAAGAGTCACGCTGTAGGTTTGGTGCTGATCTCGTCAGTAGGTCCCACTTTCTTCATAGTAAAACACTGTATAAATGATCTAAACCATTCTTTTCACCTGGAATAAAGATACCATTAAGTTTACAGACAGGAGAGAACAGCTGTTGTCAAAACCACAAGGGGCATTCGATGTAGTTCTAGCTGTTCCTCCAGCAGAAGTTATTGAGACCACGAGCATTGCCAAGGAAGAAAGGAATTTTTAATATGACAGATGTTTTGTTGGGAGAATAGGAGAAGCTATCTCAAAGTTGTCTCCTGGCTAAGAGATATCATAGGCTTTTAAAGGAAGGACCATGTGCATGCGGAAGGGCAAGTCATGGCGTATCTCACAAGGAGCTCTGTGCACTGCGTTGTGGGAGATGGTGAATCGTGGCAACAGAAAGTCTGCTGTGGGGGCTCCAGAATCTCAGCTCCTTTGTCTTGTAGAAAATCTATCATTTTGGGCTCCTGCAGTAGCTCATACCTATAATCCCAGAACTTTGGGAAGCTGAGGCTGGAGGATCACTTGAGACCGGAAGTGAATCCATCATTTCTGGGAAACAACTCAAAGGGTCAAGTAATTAGTTAGGAGTATTATAAAAATCATATTGCGGTTCATGGAACTGGTTATGCAGCCATCCTTTATTTCATTAAAAAGCAGCTATTGGGGACCTTTTGAATGACGTCACACAATCCATGGAAAGTGCTGCCAGAAGACTGTCAGCATTCAGCAGATGTGAGTTAGCTCTATCGTGGGTTTCCATACAACTTTCACTCAACCTATTTCTTGTTCTCATCTTCCTTTCTCTCTGACTCATATTCCAGGTATTTTTAGGCTTCCTGCAGTGGGGACTTGTGTTTGTGATCATCTGTCTGGCTTCTGGATGTCTGCCTTGTAGCTTCAGCAGGGCTTCTGGCATCTCAAACTAGATAACAATTTATCTCATTTCTGTGTTACCAGACTGGTTGATCCTACCATACTAGTCTTCCATTGGGCTTGGAACAGGGAAGAGTACCTGTGTTTTGTACATGATAGCAGAATAAAATATTAGACCCCAAGTAAGTATGAGTTGTCATAAGGACTAACCTCATTCTGTAGAGGAGGGCCCCAAAAGTTCCAGAAGGGCAGGAACCATCTCTGTTTTACTCATCTTCACATCGAAATACCGATGTATTGCCTGGCATAGAGAAAACACTTAATACACACATAATTTCATGCAGATAGTGCTAAAATTTCTGTATCCCAGTTGCTGACCTTTGTTGGTCACTCCAGGTAACCGTAACACCATAGCCAAGATAACGTCTATTGTTTATTTATGTATTTGTCCTTTTTTATTTTTAACTTATCTTCTCAATAGAATGTAAATTCTATCACTAAAGTGACTTTGTCCTATTCAGTAAGGTATCTCCAATTACTAGAATATTACCTGGCTCATAGTAAGAGCTCAGGCAGTATTTCATAAATAAATGGCAAAAATTAAATAAAAATACTCTTAAGCATTCAGCATTTTAATGATCTCATTTTTATATAAAGTAAGATGACTTTTTCAGTAACTTTCACGTCCATACCAAAACAGAGAAGAACTAAAAATATTACTCAGTTGGCTTCTTCAGCCCCACCACTACAGTTAGCTGTGCCTTCCTGAGAAGCAAAAATAACGTCCTAGTGTTCATGGATTTTTGCTTCAGTTTCTTTCAAATTTCCTTAGTATACCCTGCAAACTGATTTCCACTTTCTCATTACCTCCCCTCTCTATTCTCAGCATATACAGCTCCATTTTTCTAATGCTTACTGTTATTAGTCTTACACTTCCCCAATTATCATGGCAAATATTGGTGGACTAGGAGTCTACGCTACCATTTTTGTTTAAGTTATGATTCTAATATACCAGAAAATTATCTATTATGTTTATTTTTATTGAAACATATTAACAAAGATAGACAAAGGTAAAATACAGAGTAATTAATAAAAATGATGCCCTTATTTATTTATTTATTTCAGATTAATATGAGGGTACAAATGTTTGGGTCACATTGCTTTCAGTTCTTTTTTTTATTGAATCATAGCTGTGTACATTAGTTCAATCATGGGGTACAGTGTGCGGGCTTCACATGCAATCTGAGATATTTTTATCAACCTGATTGACATAACATTCATGAGATTTTCTCGTTTACTATGTGAAAA